>PVKB01002890.1:182822-200709 GCA_004027205.1 Ctenodactylus gundi
CCCCCCCCCCCCCCCCCCCCCCCCCCCCCCACCCTCCGCGGCCAGGCGTCCCGGCGTGCGGCGCGTAACCGGCTCTGAAGGATTTCGAGTCCTAAAACTCTGCCACGTTCCCGGAAAAGGGGCGCGGGAAGGGTGGTCAGAGACGGAGAATCCGCCGCCGCGCTTGGCCGCTGCTGCGGGGAGGGGGCACCGCACGGGCGGGGGGGGGGGGGGGGCAGAGCCCGACTTTCCTCCAGAAAGCGCCCAGGGGGGCAGATCTCTAAACCCCACCCGCAGTCCGGGTCGTTGCTCCCCGCACACGCGCGCACGCACGCGCGCTCACCCCGCGCGACACGCCCTCCTGCCGGCCTGCGGGACGCAGAGGAACAAGGAGCGGCGGCGGCTGCGACCCGGGCGGTGGCCGGGCGACCCGAGGCGGTGGCCGGGCGACCCGAGGCGCAGGGCCCCGGGGCCGGCGGCGGGCGCCCTGGAGGAGGGGGCAAGGGGCGGTGGCCACTTGGATTTTTCAAAGGCCTTCCGTCTGTTGGCTCCGGACATTCTTACACGTTAAGGGGTGTCTTTAATTTTTTCTTTTTAAGCTATTAGAACCAGACCTGGTGGTCCGGGCTTTTAATCCCAGCACTCTGGGAGGCTGAGGCAGGAGGATCACAAGGTCACGCCCAGCCAGGGCGATTTAGCAAGAAACTGTCTTTTAAAAAAATGATCTGGGGATGCAGGCCCGTGAGGAAGGCCCAGGGCTCTGTGCCCCGCGCCACGTGGAAAAGAAGCTACCGGATGACGCCCGTTCCCGGGGTGACCCTCAAATGGGCGCCGGCCGGTGGGAGCGCACCCAGCGTCGCTCTGCGGGTCCTGCGGAGGCCAGGCTCGCCCCTCAGAAGCGCACCCTACAGCGCCGGGGGCGCCCGGGCTCCGCGGGGTCCGCCACCAGCCCCTCGGGAAGCGGGGAGCGCGGCCCGGGGCAGCGACGACGCGTTTTCTCCGTGGTCTCGGAGGCGGCGTGGCGGGATCTCCCCATGGCTGCGGGGGCCGCGGGGTCCCGGCGTCCTGCCCCGGGGACCCCGAGCGGCAGGGTGTGCGCATCTCCGTGCTCACGGGGGCGGAGGGGCGGAGGGGGTGGCGTTTAAAGAACGCACCCACCCGGGTCGCCTCGTGTGAGGACGGGTGTGTCCTCGGATGGAGCCCGGGACCTTCACATGAAGCTACATCCCCGCCTGGTCCTATTTTTTAAGTGTCCCGAAGTCGCCAGGTTGCGCAGAAGGTCGAGGCTCAAACTCGCCATCCTCCCGCCTCGGCCTTCCAGGGTGCTGCGCCGCCGGAGCGGCTGAGGGTCCTTCGTGGACGTGCGGACGGGCAGGGCGCCCCTTCCGCCCCCGCCGGCCGGCAGCTGCGGCTGCGGCCCTGGGGAACACCCACGTGCAGTCTTCCAATTCCTCAGCTCAGGTGCAGCTGACCTGGGGCGCCGGGCGGAGCGCGCTGAGGGGAAGCAGCGAACGCGCGGCTGCAAGTGTCCGATGCGGGCATGGCCCATCGAAAACCTGGGTGGCACTCTGCGGTCACCCCTCTCAGGCGACGGTGGGCCGGACAGGCGCGCCCAGACAGGAGTCCTCGCGCTCAGTCACCCTCCCAGTTCACATGTCTACCATCATCAAGTTCTCTGCCTTGAACTGTGTGAATGATCTGTAGCTTCTAGAGGTGATATTCTCGCGCCTTTCCCCTTCGTGTGAACCCAGCAGGGGTGGGGGTGTGCCCTCTATATTGGAAAGATCAAGTTCTCCAATGAATAAAATATTAGAAACAGACTACAAGGAGGAGATCATTCCTTTCAACCAAGAATGTTCAGTTTTTGTCTTTGCTTGTGGGACAGATAGTAAAAAGCAAAAATGAGTTTTGCTGCACAGAGGACCCTTCTTGTCTCTATTTGAGGTTGGTCAGTAGGCCAGGCAATGGCTGATATGTCACTTGAATTTAGAGAGATATGTAAGGTAGCTGTAAGTTGAAAGGCCAAAGAGATGGCCTTCAAAAATGAAGATGTTTTTAATATCTACAAAAAATGTGAGCCTCATCTGCAATTTATCTAGGATTTTTTTAAAAAGCCCTTTTTGTTTTAAGGTGACTTTTCATCAACATAAAATTTTTACTTAATCTAAGTTTCCCATTTAAACTCATGTTCAAACCTAAGATATTAAGAAAAAAAATGTCATTTGAGATGGGCTTAACCAGCTACCCAATAAAACAGCAAATACTGCTGGGTTTCTGTCACTGCTTACCTTAAATCCTGTATTAATGCTATTGTGTTTAGGCTTACTCCCTAGAGTGACAGATTTCAAGTGAATTACTGTGGGACATTTTAAGCATTGATATATAGCTATAATATTTTATAGGAAAACATGGCTATATATACCTAAACAGATAACCTATTAACAGAGCAAGACCCTTTTTTTTGAGACAGGGTCTCACTCTGTAGCCCAGGCTGGTCCTGAACTCATTATGTTATCCAGGCTGGCCTTGGACTCATGGCAATCCTCCTGTATCAGCCTCCTCAGTACTGGGACTAAAAAAAAAATGCCCCTTTGAACACATAATTCCACTGGTGGAATGACTAAAGAAATACTTTAATAGAAGGCTAGCCATGCAGATATTCATTAGGTGAAATTACTCATTCACTTTCTAGCTGTCTATAATTTTCACAAGCAGTGACCCATGCTCTGAGGAGTGTCCTGCTGAGGACAGAGTGGAAGAATGGCAAAGTTGGAATTGGTTCAGAAACTCTGGACTCGATGCTTGCTGTTCATAACACAAATATTCACATGTCCAACTATCTCATGGTGACCTCCGGGCATCTGGGGCAGCCCAGCTGCTATGCTGTAAGATTGCTGAGCTGCTCAGTGGAAAGGTCCCATGGACAGGAAATCACCTGCCTCTTGGCTGAACCGCTTTGAAGTGGACCTTGCAACCCTGGTCAGGCCTTCAGATGGCAGCAATCTCAGCCCACATCTATGTGGACCTCACTGGAGACCAAGAGCCACAACACCTCAACAGAATGGCCCTACTTCCAATTTCTCGTCCACAGAAACTAACAACTAAAGAAGCTTTGGAACAAAAGTTTCTAATAGGCATTGCATGTTAATTTGATGTGATAGTGTAGAGCTATAAAAGATAAGATCCTGCTTACCACTTGTGCTCTGTACTTTCATGGTGTCCACAAGGAGTCATCTAAATTGCACCTTCTCTGATGTCATTGGCTGTTCCCTCGCCATCTCATCTTTCCTTATCTGCACTGAAATCACCTTTTCATCTGTTCCTCTGTTGTGATCCTCGCTTCTCTGTAGCCCGTTCTCCATACAGCATCCACAGCAGCCTTTAGAAAACATGAATGAAAACGTATCACCTACCCCTGCTTAATTTGTTTCAAAAGTTTCTAATTGCATAGGGGATAAAATCTAACTTGTCTGGTTTGCAAGGCTGGGTGTGATCTGGCCTCTGCCTGCCTTCCCCATGCCAAGCTCCGACTACCTCTCTTGTTCCTATTCAGCCAAGAGCTTCTGGGTTCAAAAAAAAAATAGTACTGGTTTTTCTCCCTCTACCCAAAGCCTTTGTTTCCCAGATTGTCACCAGTCTGTCTCAAATCAAAAATCCCTAGTTATTAACCTTTGTACTTGTTCACTATCTATTCACACATGTGCACACAAGCACACGCATGCCCGCACACATGCACACACACACACACGTACACACACGCGCATGCACACACACTACTCTTAGGTCCCTAAAAGCAGAGATATTTTCTGCTTTAACAGTCCTTAGGGCATAGTATATAATTAATTTTTCCAAGGCCTACCCACTTGGGGCCCCCTTCCACATAGCAGAAGCTTTTATCCCTCTGTCCTTTGTTTCTCAATGAAGACACATTCTACCTATTCTTTAAAAAAAGATTAGTTTTATGGAATGAATAGATGTTCTATGTCAAAATATATATAAACAGAAACAAGGACCTGAAGAAACATGCAAGGGCTGGAGGAACAGCAGAAGAATGCTTGCCTCGTAAATGCAAGGCCCTGAGTTTGATTCCTTATCACCAGATAAGCCAGGAATGATGGCAAATGCCTGTAATCTCAGCATTTCAGAAGCTGAGGCAAGAAGATTGCTATGAGTTCAAGACCAGCCTGAACTACAGAGTGAGCCACTGTCTTGAGAAAATAAAAATTACTGGATTCAAATAAAAAATAAATATTATTATTCCTTTAAAATTTTTAAATTATCATTGATGTATATATATATATATATATATATATATATATATATATATATATATATATATATATATAACATCCCTCCCTCAAATAGGTGTCTTTATTAGAAAAAAAAAAGCTGGCCCCCTTTGGGGGCCGCTGAAGAAGAATTCTTCCTTCTGCTAGTGCTTCACCTCATGGCTTCCTGTTTCTCATTTAAGATTCTTCAGCGGGGATTGCCGAGAGGACTTTCCATTGACAAATGACCCCTGCTGCACAGCTGGTGTAATTCATTACACTCCATTCTGCTGGATGATTCCAAGGGGGAAAAAATCCAAAATTCTCTTTTCAAGAAAATCACAGCTGGACCAGTTCTGATGTCTTTCCCTTTCTCTGAAAAAGAAAAAGAGAAAAAAAATCCTTCATCCCATCTATGTTTATAGAAAGTTCTCCCAAACATGGAATCCTTGTCTTTCCAGAAACCTTTATTTAAAACACCACTATGTCCACAGGATTTTCTTGGGTGTCATGGATGGAAACAAAGACTTCTTTATTCACTCAATCTTCACCCTCTTCCAGAATGAGAAGAAACAGGAGCTGGAGGAATGGCTCAGTGTTTGAAGCCTTTGCCTAGCAAGTGCTAAGTGAAGGGCTAAGTACTCTAGTTCAATTCTCCAGCACCACATAAGCCGGGCAGGGTGGCTCACACCTGTAATCCCAGCATTCAGGAGGCTGAGTCCAAGGCTGGCCTGGGCTCCATTATAAGTTCAGGACCAGACTGGGCTACAGAGTGAGATCCTGTCTCCAAAAACAAACAAACAAACGATAGATAGATAGATAGACAGACAGACAGACAGACAGACAGACAAGAAACAGTTTACAACGAGAAGGCACACAAGAAGAGAAGATGAAGAAAGGAGGGGGAAGTAGAGAAGAAGAAGAAACAATGAAAGATCATAAAATGTGAGGCATGTAGGGAAGGGCGGCCATGTAAAAGAATGTCTTGAGAACCAGCGTCTGCGAAGTGGAATATAAATTTCAGTTTTGCTTGTTTATAAGCCTTAGTTCCTGCCTTCCAAAAAACATAATTAATCAGAGGGATAAATACGCGAACATAAATGAAGAAACAGAAGAAAAGCTTGAACACCCTAGGAAACCATGATGCAGCACTGTGAGTCTCCACGTGGCCCTCTAGTGGCACAAGGACCCTCTCTGAGAGTTCTGAGTGCTGTGTGCAGACCTCCTATGCACCATCCATCATGAAGCATGCCTGTGAGAACAGCCTCTGGCTGCCAGGGGCAGCTGGGCCAGTGCTGTGGGCTTGTTAAGAGTTGGACTTAGGACTGCAGCATGAGGCCCAAATCCCAGCCCTGCCACAGCTAGCTCTGAGGCCTTGGATGAGTCCCTAACCTTAGCTCCTCCGCTCTAAAACAAGATTGGTGACCACACTGGATTCATGATGCTGCAGTCCGTGAGGAATAATGTTAGTTCAGATACTGGCCTTCAGATGGCGCTGGGGCACAGCAGCCATTTTGGCAGCACCAGAATCTCCACGTGGGGAAAAATGACCCAGTTCATCTCGGTCACCAATTCCATGCCAGGAATAATACTTGACACGGAGCTCAATAATGTCCTGACCCATTTGGTGAGGACATACATCCCATGCATGTCTCCCATTCTTCCTCCACTTAGCCTGGGCTTCTGGAATAAAGCAGTGAAAGCTTGGCAGAATTTTTTAAGTTATGAATATGAACAGGATCTGATTTTAAGTCCTGGGGTTGAAAAAATGAACTGTGTAACTTTTTTGTGAGATGGGTTCTCACTACATCGTGAAGTGCCCAGGCTGAGCTAGAACCTGTGATCTTCGTGCCTCAGTCTCTGGGAGTCCTGGGATCCTGGTGCTCACATCACATCCACCTTGTGGACAGGATCAGAGACATCCTCTGCTGAACCTTTGAGGAGATGAGTAAGGTGAACACACGCTGGGGGTGAAACAGCCAGCCACCTTGTAGAACAACACTGTCATCCATGACAGAATCCTGGGTCTTGGTTCTCTGCTCTTTCCAAAATGAGGTGTGGACTGAAAGAGCCTGGTTGCTCAATACTGTTGTCTTTCTGGTCCTCCTGACAAATTCTCACCTGTAGAAGAAGTTATTCATACAACACATATGCAGAGTGCTGCCACGATGGCAGGAACTATGCTAGGTATGAGGGTGAAGACCATGAGTGGCAGAGACGGGAACTCCCATACTTCTGAAGGTGATGTGGTAACAGAGATGGGGACAGACATGCACCGAACCATCACAAGACAGATGCCAATGATTAAGTAGAAACGTCTACAGAGAGCCAGTCCTGGTGGCACGGGCCTGTAATCCCAGCACTCTATGAGGTTCCGGCAGAAGGATGACAAGTTCTAAGCCCAGCCTGGGCATCTCAGCAACTTAGCGAGACCCTGACTCAAAATAAAAACAAAAATGAGCTCAATGAAAAGATCTTAAATCCAATCCCCAGTACCACAAAAAGTCTACA
Organism: Ctenodactylus gundi; assembly: GCA_004027205.1. NCBI lineage: Eukaryota > Metazoa > Chordata > Mammalia > Rodentia > Ctenodactylidae > Ctenodactylus > Ctenodactylus gundi. Next base: position 189,581 of record PVKB01002890.1, read on the forward strand.
GAGTCCTATAAGCATATTTAATAAAAAAAAAAAATTGGCCTGCCAGAGGAGGACAGGGAAGGCTTCCCATCTGCAACACCACTTTAATGTCCACATCTGAGGGGTGAGTGTGAGCTGAGACTTACACTGATTGAGGGAAGGAGAGAAAACATGAATGCCCCAAAAGGAACCAGCAACCACCCAGCAGCAGGGTGGGAAACCAGAAGATCAGGTGGCTGGAACACCGTAAGTGAAGGGCAGTGGGAGGGACCAATGGGATGAGAGGAGAAAGGCAGGTCTTTGCAGGCCTTGGATATGACAGTGCAGATTATGGTTCTCATCTTCAAACAATTAGGCAGTTATTAGAGGACGTTAATTAGGGGGATTCCCTGACTGAATTTTGTTTTTTAAAAGATCACTGCACGTGCTAATTGAAGAAGTGAAGGACTAGGCACTGGAAAAGTTGTGAGGGTGGCCACAGTGTATGTGGAGACGTGGGGGCGTGGATGGGTTTAGGATACATTGCCAGTAAGGGCAGGTGGTGGACTAGACCGGAGAGGGTGAGGAAATGGGAGAATGACGTTTCGCAGCGATGTCTGGTTTCCAGAACTGGGTAACTCTGGTGGTGGGGTCATTGGAAAAGGAAATATGAAGGATTGGGGGTGCGGGGGACAACAGAGGGAAAGAGGATATGAACCACATTACCAAATCAGGGGAAGTTTTCCAAAAGACTTCAAACTCACTTCATTTAGGTTTTTCAATATTTTATTATGGCACACAGGATAGAGTATGGAACAGCATTCTGACTTCAACCGAGTATTTCCCAAACCCACTACCTGTTTCCATTGCTAGTCATGTGTTACATGTCTTCTACATCCATCTGCGACTTGCCATGGCATCCTCCTGTGTCTAGGGAGCCCATGAAACCCTTGGTTTCTGAGGTGACTCATCATTACAGAAGCCAATGGACTAAGAACCTTCATAGTCCAAGGATACATCACAGTAGGTAAACAGATTATGCGGTCCATGTTTAACTAGATATGGGTAGTGCAAAGGAATCAAATGACTCTAAATGGAGACCACTTTAGTTTCAGGAGAAAGTCATACCTAAAGGTCACCTGAAAAACAGATACTGAACACATTTAGCTGACACAGCAGTTGCCAAAGAACAGAAGCAGAGCAGCAGATAGTCAATAACTTCATCTGTATTCCACACCAGATGCAAGTGGAAGAGCATTCACAACTTGACAGTGGACGCGGACAGGTGGGTATGCATTTTATGCGCTGTCCAACCAGTTAAGTCATCACTGAAATCCAAATATTTTCCCAATTCAGACATGCAGAGCAATGCCAAGGTAATGTGCAAGTTCATTGTCTTCCACCTTAAGTAACTCCTGATAATTTTATTACTGGTGCTTGTAGTTTTAAAATGGTTTTAAAATGGGTGGCAGTAAATACTATTTATTTTAAGCAATACAATTAAGCTAACAACTCACAGAATCATGAACTCAGGATTGCAGGCAACATGTTTGCAATGGCAATAACCTTTGATATCCTTCTTTCATCCTAAATTATACATTGATCAGCACATTATCCCTCTAGATTATACCAGCTGCTCAACTTTAAAGTTCTGCCCATGTATTTAGACTATATTAAAAATGTAGTTATAGCCATGACTGTTTCATAATCTAGCCATACTGCACTCTATTACATATATATTTGTCACATAACTTCAAAACTGTCTCCTGCGACAATTTCCTTCACCCTAACAGAGAACATTTATGGGGAAAATATATTTATGAACTCGGCCTTACTCACATTTGTTATACGTAAAATTTTGAAGGAAAAGATTTTATAGTCATGACTTAATTGTATCCCTTAGGATTTCCAATTAAAACAAGGGGAAAACGGTATGGTAGCTGTCAAAATTTTGACTTTCCAAAATAATTGGAGCTCAATGTCCACTTGTGTATTATTTATATCAGTGCCATCTTTAAGGTATTTTAGCTATGTCAAAAACCACAGCAAGAATACGTCATTCAGTGTAACTTTATTTACTATTTATTGCACATAACTCGAGGTCTTTCTAACCACCGAAGACTCAAAGGGCTATTTTTCCATGAAGTTTAACATGAACATTACTAAATTCACTTGTTCGTCTTGTGTGGTGTGTGGGAGTGTGGTTCGTTTTATTGTAAACATCTGAATGGTTCACATTGCCGGAGATCCTGAACTCAAAAGCGTGGACCATGCACGGGCTGGCGGCAAGCCAGAAAAGCCACTCTGCAAGCAAACAGGTACTTCGCGTAAGGAGAAAATTCATAGCACAACACTGAATGTCCAACCTATGTCATCTCTGAATTAGACATATATTGACTTCTTAATTCATATAGGATCTGGAACTCAATTGGTTGGTTGGTGATGAGGTGGACTGGATCTTGGGAGAATTTTTCCTGGAACAGCTAAGGAAAAGGGGGCTCAATCTTTCTTCTTGGTCGCCTGTTCCTCTCCGGCACCTTCGTCCTTCTTCTCTTCCTCCTCGGCCTCTTTGGTTTCTTCTGCTTCTTCACCTTCGCCTCCTTCTTCTTCTTCCTTGGCCTCTTCAGATTCTTCCTTGGCAGCTTTAACACAGAAAGGAAATTTACAAGCTCCAAATCCAGGGTAGGTCCTGCTAATCGTTTCCGCAAAGGTTTGGCTGCTAGCATGCTTACCACAGCCCTACTGTCCCACAGGACATGTGATACCACGAGTAACTTTGCAGGGAAAACATACTTAAATAGAAGGAGAATCGGTAGGTGTCTGGCATTCCCTTTTGTTTTTTAGGATACCAAAATGCTGTGTTGTAGTGATACAGTAACAAGTGAATATTCCGCAATATCGACTATGTCAATTAAAAATAAAGTAAGGCCAAAAAAAGAACATTTTTGGCCCATTGCTTCACTCAGAACAGGTACTCCCTAAAGCTATGTGGAATAAATACAAATACTTTACCCATAATTCCAAAATCACATGTGAATCAGGTTTCTCCAGGCACGCAGGGCCTGGTGTAACTGGCCTACCTCCTGACAAATCCCCACCTGCAGTGAAGACATGCAGGGGTGCGGCCCTACATCCTCATGTCCCCCACCTACCTTCTTCCTCTTCGGCTGCCTCCTCTTCCTCTCCCTCCTCCTTCTCCTTCTCCTCCTCCTCGGCTTCCCCTTCAGAGGGGGGCTCGTCCTTGGCCTCCTCAGCCTTGGCAGCCTCAATGGTCTCTTCTACCTCGATCTGCTCCTCTTGGACGTGGCTGGTGTAGTAGGAGGGGAAGGAGCGTGTGGACATCAGGTAGGAGCTGGACTGCAAACCGCTGTAGGCAGATCGGCCAAAGACCTGGGAGCTCTGGGAGTAGCCGCTGGTGATGCTGCCCACGCTGGTGAAACTCAGCCGTGTCTCCTCCCCTTCCAAGAGTTTCCTGGGGGAGAAAGGTGAAGGGTGGTTTAAACCAACAAACAAAAAACCAACACCGGAAGTGTGTTCAATGACTTGGTGGAAGCCATGACTTTCCCAACACCACCCTTAGATGACAATGCCAGCAGAGGCAGAGGTAGACATCATCAAAATTCAGCAATGAGGAATTCTGTGACTAAGACCAAGAAAACAACAACAAGCAATCCTATTAAATTTAAGAATAAGAGCCATTATTACTTCTTATATACTTGTGTTAATATTCTCTTGGAAGAAGTCAAATACTTCACGATCTTGAAGGTTTCTGACTCATCCTAACTTTGAACTGAATCTAATTTTCTTCCTTGGACTTAATGGCTGCTGCCTTCACCCCCACCACCAATACCACCACCCAACTTCGGGCCCCCCAGTTTTACCTGTAAGCTGCAATCTCAATATCCAAGGCCATCTTCACGTTGAGGAGGTCCTGGTATTCTTTTAGGTATCGCGCCATTTCGCTCTTTGTGGTTCTCAATTCATTTTCTAATTTGTTGATTGTGTCCTGTTGGAAGATTGCTTTTTATGCCACACATAAATCCTGACACTATAACATGTGATTGCAAAGCCTTACTTTCAATCAAAACTGAAGTGCACCCCTTCCATGAAATCTCCCCTAAAACAAAGGTCTGTTCTTTTTAAAACCCTTTCCTAAAATATCCAAATTCACAAAGCATGTCAGGAAAAAAATGATAAGAATTTTTTTAAAAATTCTTTAAAGTATATAGTCTAATGATCTCAATGAGATGTCCACAAAAAAAAAATTAAGAGAAAAATCTTGATTCTCACTAACTCTTCTCTAGGTCATATTTGAGAAAATTCATTTTTGGAAAAGAAAATAGCTTGATTTTTTAAAAATTATTTTCTTTAAAAATAATTTGTATTTATCTATATTTTACTCCTCCAGAAAATGGAGCTTCATGTTTTTTTTTAAGTTTATTGTGGGCATCACCAGCTCGTTTCTAGCTGTATCCCTGTATACTTGCTAAGTGTGGGAGTGGTCGGGGAAACTAGTCCTAAAGCCTGCTGATTCAGAACTCCCGAACGCTAACCGCCATATTTATTATCCAATTGATGCTGAAAGGAACTTGAGGGTTATGAAGAAAACCTCAGAGCGTCGATGTCACCGCAGGCAGAAACCAACGCCCAAGTCCCAAAACGTCCCCTCCTCCGTTCCCCCGCCCCCTCCCTGCGCAGGGCCGGGCTCCTGCCCTGCAGAACCCCAGCCCTGCACCAAGCACACTCCCAGACTGCAGTCGCGTCCCGCCCCCGGGCCCCACCCCTACAGTCTACTAGAAGCCAGGTCCTATGCAGCTGCCCCTCCCCGGGTCTACCTGCAGGGGGCACCCGCCGCCCCCGCCCCCGCTCCGCAGGCTTCTGGCGGCGCGGTACCTGCATGGCGCTGATGTCGGCGTTCTGCTTGTCCTCCAGCTCCTGCAGCTGCTTCTCCAGCGCTTCGTTCATGCCGCGGCACGCTTCGATCTCCAGGGTCTTGGCCTTGAGCAGCCGGCGGCTCTCGGACACCTCATCCTTGGCGGCGCGCACGGCGTCGGTGTTCTTGGCGGCGCTCTCGGTCAGCACTGTGAATCGGCTCTTGAACCACTCCTCGGCGTTCTGCATGTTCTTGGCGGCCAGCTTCTCGTACTGCGCGCGGATGTCCTTGAGCGCGGCGGAGAGGTCGGGCTTGGAGGACACGTCCATCTCCACGGAGATCTGCGCATACTGGATCTGGGCCTGCAGCTCGGCGATCTCCTCTTCGTGCACCTTCTTCAGAAACGCGATCTCGTCCATCAGGCTGTCGATGCGCTTTTCGAGCTCGGCGCGGGCCAGCGCGGCCTCGTCGGCGCCCTTGCGCGCCTCCATGAGCCGGCCCTCGGCGTCCTCGCGGCTCAGCACCTCCTCCTCGTAGCGCGCCTGCAGGCCGCGCAGCGTCTCCTCCAGCCCCTCGCGCTCGCCCTGCAGCGCCTGCTTCTCGCTGGCCGCGTCCTCGGCCGCCAGGCGCAGGTCGCGGATCTCCTGCTCGTACAGCGCCCGGAAGCGGGACGGCTCGGAGTGCTTCTGGCGCAGCACCAGCAGCTCGGCCTCCAGGACCTTGTTCTGCTGCTCCAGCTCGTGCACGCGCTCGATGAAGCTTGCGAAGCGGTCGTTCAGGTCCTGCAGCTGCGCCTTCTCCTGCGTGCGGATCGACTTGAGGTCGTTGCTGATGGCGGCGACTTGGCTCAGGTCGAGGTTCTCCAGGCTGGGCATCAGGGATCCGGAGCTGGACGAGTAGCTGCGGCGCACGGACAGCGCGGAGGACGCGGGCGCCGAGTAGCTGGAGTACGCGGAGCGCGCCGCGCTGTAGCCGCTGCGCACGCTAGACAGGTGCACCCGGGGCGCCTCCACGTAGCGCCGCTTGTAGGAGCTCGAGTAGTACGGTTCGTAGCTGAAGGAGCTCATGGTGGCGGCCGGGGTCCCCGTGGCCCGCGGCGGGAGACGGGGGCCTAGCGAGAAAGAGGACGGGGGAGAGAGGGGCAGGGGAGGGTGGATGGCTGTGTGCGGCCGGGCGCCGTCCCGCAGCCCCTATTTATGCGCCGGGCGGACTCTGACGCAGCCGGCGATCGATCGCGGAGGGCGGGGCGGGGCGGGGGCGGGTGCGGGCGCTGCTGCAGCCGGGAGGATTCTGCGCAAAGGGAAGGCGGGGGCGCGCCCGGCCGGTGGGAGCTGCGGCGCTTGCCCTACAGCGCTTCCCGGAGGCCCCCCGCACCCCGTCCTCCTCTTCTTACCCTTCCCAGCCAGGCCGACCCCATCTTGTTTCCCAGTGCCACCCGAGCCCCTTGTCTCTGGGATCCCACTTTCAGGTACCCACTTCCTGCAGGTGCCTGAGCTTTGCATACCCGGTACCTCCAGGACTCCACCGCTCCCCCCACCCCCGGACCTCTTTAATGGCTTCTTGGGTTTAGCACGGTGTCTCCCGGGAGGTGTGAATAACACTAAGACTACTTCGGGGCGCACCTACGCGGCGTTTCAAGTTTTACATTTCTTTCTGGCTGTTTCTGGCACTTTCTTTAATTCATTTTCCTTCCTCCTGGCTATTTTTCTTTCGCTTTTCGACACTTGAAGGACCTGTTTCAACACACACACACACACACACACACACGCACACGCGCACACACACACACACACACACACACACACACACACACACACACGTGCAGCCGCAGCGCCGCAGGTGGTCATTTTAGCGTTTCTTTAGAGCAGGTAGTCAGCCTGTTAGTCTTCCCCGGTTTTCTCCTTTCTTTGTGGGAGACGAAATATCCCCGGTGGTTTTAGAGCGTTGGAAACGCGTGGCGAGGAGGCCAGGGAGCGGGTTTGAAACCGACCGGGATGGCGGCCGCCTACCAGGGCAGCCGAGCGAGGGTCCCTGCGGCGGGGACCTCCGGGCTGCCTCGCTCCTCGCCAAGCTAGGTTCCTGCCTGGCACCACCACCTCCATCCCACGGGAAAGCCCCCTCCTCGCTGTACACGTGTTGGGCACCCAACATGATGATTTGAACCCGCCACGCAGGTGGCTGATGCCCGGCCGGACGCGAGCCCAGGGTGTGGTCTCCCGGGAGGCTCAGCCCCAGGCTTCAGTGGGTCCGTGGAAAAAGAGTAGCCGCGCGAGTCTGCGACCGACGCGGTCAGGGACTGTGGGTCCTGTAAGACGCACCCAGGTGCCCGGAAGAGAGGGAGGGCAAGCTGGCGGGCACATGGGCACCGCCCCGCGGCTGCAAGGCATTTCCCCTCGAGTTATGTTAGGCGCGCCCAGCCCCGGTAGAGGGTTGCACGGTTTCCAGAAGGTGCCCAGGATTTTTCTGAGCAAGCGTTTGGCTTTTATTTTGCTAGTGCCACGTAACATTTAACATGAACCCACCGCGTTTTTTTATATGGAACGCTAAGCGCAGCATGGTTTCCAGTGAGTCGTTTTCCGGGTGGCTGCGGGGCGGGCGGGCGGGCGGGCGGGCGGGGTGAAGCCTTTGCAGCTCCACTTCCCTGCTTCCCGAAGGGGAAAAGGAGGTGGGCTGAGCTTTGGTCCCTGAGGGCTTTCCCGACCCCCAGACGGCGGTTCTGGTTCCCCACGCTCCTCGTGGCGCCGGGAAGGACCGCAGCAGCCAACTTTCATGGGATTTCTCAGCAGTCGCTCGTACTTTACAACAGTGCAAATTGGGGAGCACTGGAATCTGGGCTTAGTCTACGACTGAGCGACCGCAGAGGTCCCCGCGTGCTCACGCGTTCCGGGGTGCCAAGCCTGAGGTCGTTGGGCTGCCCGGAACATGGGCCCTGTCCGCCGCGGCAGGGCGCGCATTCTGGTGACTTTGTAGCCTTTGTGTCCTCTTCACTCTAGGCGACTCAGCAGAGGCAGAGGCTTCCGCAGGGAGAGGGGCGGGGCGGAGGGAGACCCTGGACCCGCCATGTGTGCTCCTGCTCCATTTACCCGTATGGAGGTGAGGACTGGAAGAATGGATTTATTTTTAACCTGCTCCATATAAACCACCTTCTTTCACAGTCCGTGCGTGCGTGTGTGCGTGTGTGCGCGCCTGCACACACTGCACTCCTGAACTCATCCCGTTTGTGCCAGCGCCCTTCCCCAGGAGCTTCAGGTCACCTCAGAGATCTTAGGTTTGTCAGCATTTTCCCCCGTGGCTCTTCGCTGAAGCCTCCGACTACAGATAAGGCCGCCCAGAAGGGCGTGGGGCGTCTGCCGCTGCCGGCGGTGACTCGCCGCAGAGATGTACTATGGAGCACCTGCTGCCCGGCTTTGGATAAAGGAAAATGAAAGAGGCGGACAGGACTGAAGGGTGAGAATCAGGGGGCAGAGGGGCCCTGTCCTCTGCTGACCTGGCCGAGGCTGTGGGAGGAGAGGCACCCCGTGGAATTTATGAATGTAGATTTCTGGTCTTTTAAAGTCATTCTTTACAGTGCCACCTGATTCTCCAGTTCGACCTTGCTTGGGGGCAGGGGTCCTGAACCTGGCCTCCGCCTGGCCTTGCTTAACTGGCTTGGGCCTCCTCTGCTGGGTTCCTGCCTCTTCTTGTTTTTAGTATTCTGTCCAGTCATCCTCCTCCTTAAGTCTTCCCAGCATCTGGCTCTGAAAGCCCACGTGGCATTTGCTCTGTGTGTCAACGCAGGGATGAAGTGAGCAATTGTAGAAAATCTGTTTAGGAAGAAAAGCTTGACTTCCTCCTCCTCACCAGAAATGTTTCTGTATCACTGTTGTGCGCAGTAGTGCCACTGTCGCCTAGAAGGAGGCTTTTGACTCATTACGCATTTGTGCATTCATTCCCCTTTAAGCATTTTCTCCACAGATAGGAAATTCATTCAGGACTACCAACAAAGCAGACTCTAAGGAGACACAAGGCACTCAAAAAGTAAATTATAGAAATGTCTTGATGAAACTCGTTAATAAAATTCTTACCACTATTTTTTAACCTCAAATCCTGTGCTCTAAAAGACTATTTCAGGTCACTTATCAAAAAGCAAAATCAACTCACATTTTACCAGAAAGTTCACAGCATGTAATTCTTTCAGAACCACTGAAAATATGTTCCTTCTCCAGTGCCAGAGGAGTTCAAGATGTATAGAACCTGGTTCCTAATGGCTTTTCCATTCATTATTCTAAAACCCTTTGGCACAGGATGTGCTGGACTGGGATTTGCTTTCAAAGGTGCAGATTGGGCCAAAGCTGTAGCAGGGCTGGGCCAGGGGGAGCTTTGGTCTGGGGATCAGGAGAGTCAAGTTCTCACCCCACCGGCGATCAGTAGGAATCATTCTAGATCAGATCAGCAAGTCTGTCTCCTTTCCCATCCATGTCGGCAAAACTGGTACCCACTTGTCCATACAAGGGAGGATGAAGGAAATGACACAGAGGCATTTGATGTTTATTGTTTAGTAACGGCGAAAAGGCTCATGAAACAGAGCAAATGGCTGAGGCCAGAGAAGTTAGGTAACCTGCCATGTCACACAGCTCCCTGAAGCCTGAGCTCTGCTGGCATCCAGACTGGGTAGTGCAGGCATTTTTGCCCCCCCTGCCCCCCATCTCTGTGGAATTTGATGATTGCATGCTGCAGACCACAGAATCTAGAGCGCATGTCCAAAACCCTTCCTGTTCTGGGGACACCAATATGGCCTGGTCTTTTTTAAGCCTAAACTTCATGAGCATTTTCACTTTGTAAATGGATTTTCTCTGGCAAAGTGAGCATAAAAATCGCTACAGAGATAAAAGAAGCAAATGCTGGTAGTCATTACTGGAGTGTATCATGCTACTTGCATTTTTTTTTCTAACTTCTTCAAAAGTTCTATTTGGATAACTAATGGTGGTGATGCTGCATGATTGTTGGAGGTTTCCTAAAGATTCCAGTGTAAAATAAATCATGCCACCAATGGAATGCGGCAGGTAGCTGCTCATGTGACTTTTCGGGTGAGGGAATGTGGATGTAATTTTTGGACACAGCTCTTAGCATCAATTTACAAAACACCTTTTCAGGAACTAATACAACTTAAATGATCTAAAGTCTTTAACACTTCGTGCTGTGGGAATTTGTATTTAAATGCGAGAGCTCAACCTCTCAATCTTGGAGTTTATCATGCTTCCTACACATTTTTTAACTTTTTCAAAAGAAACCTAAATGAAATCAGCTGGAATAGATGAGTATCTTTCCTCTGCTTCTTGATACAAGTTTATTGCTGTATATAATCTGCTCGCCACAGGAATCATGCACAAATCTCCCCCATACCTTGAGGGAGAAAACTTTCCCTCCCCATTTTAATATAAGATATGCCCACTTTTATAGCCCCATGTTTTGAAAACGACGCATCATAAAGTATGCTGTGCAGCTATATAAAACTTAGCTCGCAGCAGAAATGAGAATGTCGCTTGAATGGATTAAAGATGAAAGAGCACGTTTCTGTTCAGAACGCTCGCAGGGCTAGAAACGACAGGAACTTACTGCTGTCCATGCACAAATGATGGGGTCAGGTTCGGATTCCCAAATGCTGGCTCCCGAAACTAGCCAAGGGAATGTGTTTTCTCCCAGGGGCCTGCTCCACCAGGCCCCTTCTTGATCACCGCTGCCATTCCATTCAGAGGTGAGAGGGTCCGATGGGCCCGGCCCTTCCGGAATTTGCCAGTGCCAGCAGTACTAACCGTCTCTGCCCCGTGTGCTTGCCTGACTGCAAGGAAACCCATGCTGCTTCTGCAGTTTGGGTCCCAGCCAGCCACAAAGTAGTCCATGCGGCGCCTGCATCTCCTTGCTGACCTTTACAGTCCTTTGATAAAGCAATTGGAGGAATGTGAGGTTTAATGTTTGCAAAGGTAGAGGGTAAGCATTTCCGGCTACAGGAGACAAAGCCCCAGGCTGGCTCTTGCGCACCACGCTGGAGCCCATCCAGGGCGGCAGTTCAGGACTCATTGCTGCAGCCAGTGCAGCAGCTGCTGCAGAACTGCCAATGGGCGGATCCCTGGCGTCCCGCAGGAAAGCTCAGGCTTCCGATACCAGGAGCAGCACAGTGACGGGTGGGGGTTGGGGGTGGAGGCAGAAACTGAACATTAAGAGACTGTCTGCATTAGAAAAGCGAAACTTGCTTGTATACAAATGACCTAGGGATAAATAAACCCTGTGTTCATTCCCCACCGAGCCTTCAAATGTCAAG
>PVKB01002890.1:200809-240424 GCA_004027205.1 Ctenodactylus gundi
GGGGGGGGGGGGGGGGGGGTTGGTAAGCGAATTTCCTGGAGTGATGGTGGTATTCGGTGCCTTGAGAAGTCGGGACAGTGTGAACGTGTGCCTTGACTGCGATGCAGACAAGGTACTAGGGCCTGTACATTTGGCTGAATTTAAATTTTACACCAGAAGACCTTAGACTAAACGTGTATGTGTGTGTGCATGTGTGTACACATTTATATAGTGTATAAATAAATATTAAAATGTGACATAAGTATAAAATTAATCATGTTTAATGCAACTCAGCAGGCAAAGCCTATGCACAGGAAATTTCAAAGAGCTATGCAAAAGTTAAATAAATCAGGCCAAAATCCTGGGACACCTCACAAGGAGAAGAGCACAAGCAGTAATTGCTGTGATTTTGGGAGCGGGGCCGTGACTATGGACTTGACATTTCTTTAGCTTGTGACTCTGCTCCGAGCTTTGCAGTGTCATAGCTAGTGCTCTGGGCTGCACTGAGACGAGAATCTTACACTTGTCCTAACGTGGAGTGGATTTTGTGTCTCTGTTAACCCATCCTCGTTGTGCCTCATACATTTTAGCAGTCCTACATTGCTGTCTCATGTTGAATTTGTATTGACTTTAGAAAAATTTGAAAGCTATTCATACTCTGAGCTTTAAAAACAAAACTTCTATTACTTCTTTTCCTTAAAGCTAATCTTCAATATAAATGCTTTTTTTCCATTATCTAACTCTGTAGAAATAGTTTTGAAACCTTCTGAGTTAAAGTCAAATGAACTGACTCTTTCAGTTTTCTTAACTTCACATTATTAAAAACGTACTATATGTGCTATATTTTATTAATTAGTTGCAGTTAGAATGTAATTTAAATATTTTCCAGGCAAGTCCCCCACCTGCTTCTTCATCTTTGGCAGGACTTACCCCTCGTCTGCTCTCTCTTGCCCCTTGTTGGCTCTCTATGCCGAGAACCATCTTTTCTTTCTACCCTCTGCTCTGCAGCTTTTAGACATTGATTTTAAAATAGAAGACATGTTTAAGGAGGCGGAGGCATCAGCACTCAAAAACCAGCTTTGGTTTTTTCACTTCCTATTTCTTAGGAAACTTAAATTTCTCCTCGAATGCATCCCCAGAGATGGTAGAAGCATTATTTCGGTGGGAAGCTGACATCTCCTGAGCTACCACGCAGGCTCCCAACAGCCATCCTGTAAATTAGAAGCCTGCAAGTGTTACTGTCCTCACTGAATATAAAAGAATGTTGAAAGGGAAAGGCTTGTACCCCAATTCTGTCTCTTCCTATAAGCAGTCAAGCCAGGACGGTACCCCAGGTTTCCTGTTTTCAAGTTTACTGGAGATTTTTCCTCTAAATCTGTTGGTTTTGTAAGTGAGTGCACGTGGCTGTTCTCTTTCTTACCACCTCATGGTGCAGTTTTGCAAAGGTTGGGAAGCCTTAACGGGCTCTTACTTTCTGATGGTACTCGATGCGTAACTGTGCAAAGTGCAGTTCCATCTTTTTAGCTTCACTGTTAAAAAGTCATTGTTAATGGGGGAGAAGGGTCAAAAGCTGATGTGCTGAGGCCTCGTACCTAAGATGGAATATGAGGCTGATGATGGTTTCAAAAAGAGGGACAGGAGACAGAGAAAAAGAAAGCTAGAGGCCTTAGAGCAGTGAGCATATGGTAAGAGGGAGAATAAACAGCCCTGAGGGGAAGCGGGATTTCAGAGGAAAGGCCGGGAGGGTAGCAGAGATGGAAGCAAAGCATTCCCTGTAGAACTGAGTTCACCAAGCCTACAGCAAAGGCCTCTGCTTCTGTGGAAGGATTTGACTGAGATATGATCCACATTTATCCCAACTATTTGATCCTGGGATGTGCAGGATGTATTTAAACCTGGAGAGAAGAATCCTACAGCTTTATTCCCCAAGTTTCACACACACACACACACACACACACACACACACACACACACACACCCCTGACTTTTGACCAACAAAATTCTGTACATTGACAAGCCTCAGTCACAACTCCTTCTCAATATGTAAGTACTTCTGGGAAAATGGTGACCAAGGGGGAAAGACCAAAGGGAGAAGAAGTGGCTAGAGATACACAACAGCAAAAGTCACCTACCAGGTTGTCACCTGAGGAAGACTGTGGGAAATGAAGCCATAATCTTATAACAAGAAGATAATGGAAAGAGGAATTTGCATTTGTGAAGTACAATTAAACACAATTATATTAGCAATAGCTCTGTAAGAAGCTCTGTGCCAGATCATTCTTTTGGATAATTTCATGTCATCATAAAAATACAATGAATTGGTTTTAACATTAGATGGTAGTCTAAAGATTACTGTGCCCATGGAACCCAGCTATAACATGTCACTTACTCCTAAAGTGCCTGGGTATGGTGAGCATGATTTTCATTCTATGTTGAGGAAAATGGGGATTCAGAGAATTCAAGAATATTGGTCAAGGTTCCATCCTGGTGTCGAAGTCTGTCAGAAGTGTCATCCTGTGTGCTATCACCAGAGTGCAAGAGTCTTCTTAGGAGTGATGTTTAAAAAACAAAAAACAAAAAACTCTTGCTTTGTGTTTTTCTACAAAGTTTAGTTTCTATATTGGCATAAAAAAGTTAGAATGATCAGAGTCAGAAATGCTCAATTCTGTATAAATAATCTGTGCCATAGTCACTTAGGCAAAGCACTGCAGCCACAACCAAACAAGCCAACACTTTGTTTCATTAGCAGCCTCCAAAAATAACCATCCATCACTGAAATAATTTGTAAGAACTAAATTGTATTATAGCCTCTCCCTTTGGATAAGGGCTCAATGCCATTTTGCTAACTAGTAATTCCTTTTATTATTCTATCATTTGGGAAAGAGACAAAAATAGCAGAGAAGATTCCCCGCACCTTTTAGTATCACTTTATTCTACAAATTTAATAAACTGCACCACCAAATTGCATTAGGGCAACAGATGTGTTTTGAATAGGTCTTAGATATTTCAATTTGCAAAGTGGTTTGCTTCTTCTCGTGCCAGCAAAGAATTCTGCCCATTACATCGATTAATATTTTCTTTTAAAGTTATCCAAATTAAAATTGACTTTTAAATTAGTTTCCAAAATGAAATGTAAAAGGATTACTTAAGTTCCCTAACTCTGTTCTGCTGTGATGGGTGGAAGCTTTAGGGTGTGAAGGCTCAACCCCATAGAAAATTTTGAGCCGTCTGAGGACAGGGATGTTCTAAGCCCAGCTCAAGGCAATAGAACTTCAAGGAATTACCACCTCTGAGCTGGCCTTTGACCTAGATGACCTCTCAGGTACTTAGCTAACCTGGTGATCTCTGGTTCAAAGGTATTAAAAAGTGGAAAGTCCTGAGTAAGCTAGTGCCAAGGAGCACTCGGGTAGCACAGTGTTCACAAGTGGAAGCTTGAAACCATGGCACGATTCCCAACACTGAGCCATGTGGATACTTTAATTCAGACAGGAGCCAAAAATGGAATATAAACAACAACTGCAGAATGGGGCAAGAAAGAAAAAGTTGCTAATTGAAGTCTTTGGGAGAGCACATTTGCTTTTATGGATTAAACCAGTCCTTACCTACTAAATAAAACTGAGGGATAAACAATTGGACTCCTGCCAGTGCTCTAGCAGTTGAATTTGTCCCTGTTCTCATAACATAATACAATTTATTTTCTCTATCCTGATTTTTAATTCTCATGGATTGATTAAAAAAGAAAAGACAGAAAAGTAGATGTCTGTACACTCCAGCCTCTGGGTTAAGTGTTGAAACAGAGGAGCATATAGGTTCATTAGCATCTCTCATGTTGGACAAAAGTTCCAGAATGAGGACTTGAACATTCCTGCACCCCAACCCTCTCTACCTTTAAGCCTTCGATTCTTTTTCTTTTCATGAAATTTGTGTATCACTGATATCTCTTTGAAGGAAGGGACCTAAGAATTTGAACTCCATGTCCAGGGAATGGTGGACCTTGGAGTCTCGAATGTAAAGCCAGGGCACACAATTTCTAAGTGTTGCCATGGTGACACAGTCTGGGTGGGGGAAGGGAGCCTGCTGTTACTTCAAAAAAGAAAATAAAATCGTCCAAGGATGCAGTATCCCCTCTTCCTTACAACTGTATTTTGCAGGTGTGATCTTGCTCTGTAGGTAGTTTTGAAAGTCTGTGTAGTTTCAGGACAACATGTGAAGAGAAAAAAATGGTAAGTGGATGTGGCACGGAGGTGTCTGGTGCTGGATCCAGCTCCAGCTGCAGCCAGATACAACAGTCCCCAGACGGAGCTGCAGAGTCTCCTGCAGAGGCTGAGGGCTGTCCTACTGGTTCAAAGGCAGAGATGCCGTGAAAGGACTGTCCAGGCCTCCAATGGCCGTGTGTCGTGCATCATGAAGTCACTTACTCTCTAATGTGCGCACTTTCCTCTCCCATCTCCTACATAGAGTCAATAAAAGTGTTCTTGTTCCAACTCTTTCTAAGTATGATGGGCCAAGCCCAGTGCCTTCCGTTGAAAAACACAAAAACCAGCGCGCATTTTCCCACGAATTTAGGTGAATGGTCAAGGAGCATGTGCACAGATGCTCTTAGGTTCATCGTGAGGCAACTCCGATCCGCAGTGAGAGGCCACTTTGCACTCATTGGAATGAATATAATAACAAAAGACAAGCAGTAGAAAGGCTTGGCAAGGGTGGGAGACGCCGAAAGTCCAGACATTGCTGCTAAGAATGTGGAACAGGGCAGCAACCTTGGGAAAGACCTGGACAGTTTCTCAATATGTTAAGCGTAGAGTGGCCATATAACTCAGTAATTCTACCCCAGGAGAAGTGAAACAATGAATCACGCGTGAATGAGTTGTTTTTGATAGCCAAAATTTAGAAACAAGTCAAACATCTCCTGCTGATGATGTTAAAAGTCAGGTGTGGCAGAAAAGAATACAGTCCAGCATTAAAAAGTAATGGTGTCCTGTCATGTATCACACTACCGATGGACATTTTGCTGCGAGAAAAACACAAACTATATGACCCATAAAATGTCCAGCATAAGCACATTTCTGGAGACAGAAAGGAGACTGGCAGTTACCTAGGACTGAAGTGTGGGAGGAGAGCGGGGAGTCACAGCTGGGTCAGGTTTCTTTCCCCAGTGATGCAAATGTTCTAAAATTAGATCACTTTTGTGGTTTCACAACCCCCCAAAATACTCAAACCACTGAACTTGATATCTTAAATGGGTAGATTTTATTACATGCAATTTATGTCTCAATAAAGCCACTACCATATCACAGAGCAATACATACATACTGGTTGCAAGAAATAGATAAATGTGTTTTATGGAGGCAGAAGGGAGAGCTGAGACCCTTTGGGGGAATTGGGGGAATAAAGATGCTGTCTATCCCTCCAGGGGCAGCCAGCTGGTCCTGCGTGGAGCTCAGTGTGAGGCAGGCGGGACAGACCTGGGCAAGCAGACCAAGCTGGCGCCTTGCTGAATGCTTTGTGCCAACGTCGTAGTTTCATTCCCTAAAACCAATGATCTGTCATTTGGCCAGAGCTAACAGTAGCCAATGGAAGCTCAACATCACTCCCTTCTATGTGATTTCTTTCTGTCACCCTCCGTAAATACATGAGACTGAAAGCTTTCACCAACAGTCAATAATAAAAGGAAAGCTACGGGGTTACTATGGCTGGAGGATGTGAAGGGAGAAGAGGGAAACAATGAGCTGGAGACCACTTCTGGCTACAGACATGCCCGCTCTGGGGTGTAGCGCAGCTAAAAAGAAAGCGCTGACCTCATAATGCTCAACTTGTGCATAATGCATTGAATTCTTCCAAAATGGAACTCGTTGTCGAATAGCATAATGAAATAAAGCAAGGTGTCATGGGATTATACATGGGAGTGCTGTGTCATAGACAGAGTCTTCGAACGTTTAGCCTAGCTATTCTTTCCTGGTCTGAAACTTTATGTGGATTTATAGCTAGTTTATAAGCCACACCAAGAAGCCAGTTCTTTTTACTTCACAGTCACATTGTGGGGTTTTGTGTGTGTGTGTGTGTGTGTGTGTGTGTGTGTGTATGTGTGTGTGTGTGTTACCAAGTTTTTTCACTTTCTGAATATGAATGAACTTCAGATTCAATAATGTATTAATAACATGTAACTTGAGGGAAAACCCACTCAGAACCCCCTCCTGGGTGGTGGGAGCTTTCACCCTTCTGATTTTGTTTCTAAATAAAACCTGTTGCTTCACACCTTGCCTCCTTCACCCACAGTTTCATGAAGCACACACACACCACACAGCTTGGGGATTTGGGCCATTATGTGTCATCTTCGACCATCTTCCCTCCCTCTCAACCCTTATCACATTTTATCTTTGACTATCTTGGCTACTTTGGGTTCTCAGTGACTTGTGCTTATTTCTAGAAATCAAAAAGTAGGAATGTGCCACCAGTGATACTTTCCAAATTAATTGGGCTTGTCACATGGTCTAAAGACCTTTCACAAAAGAAATTTTCCACCAATATTTGGAATATTCCTGCTCCTGCAAGAACTATCTATCTAGGTAATACCTGTGAAGAACATGGTTTTGGCCCCTGTTTCTCCAGTTCCCACTTTTGGGCCACTGTTGTAGATGAGTACTGTTGTTTATTATCAGCCTCTTCAGCCCCTTGAGGACATGTCATGTTCTTACACATTGTAACGTAATCCCCTGTCTCTCCTTTTTAACATAAGAATGCTGGTATGAATGTCCTTCCACATTGCTTAGTCCTCTTTAACCTCCCAATTCTGCTCTTACAGGCTGTTGCCATTAGTCCCTGTGTGAACTCCAAATAGCATCCTGTTCTTTGTTGTGAATCCAAGAGTCAAAAACCATTATTGTGATTAAACAAATGTTGCTCATTGCTGATGCAAGAACAATGCTGTGATTGTATTTCCTTTCTTAAACATGTTTGTTTTTCTAGATGTTTCTAGCTTCTTCTGTTTTCTTTGGCATTTGTAACTTTTTCCCTGGGTTTAGTTCACTCTTGGCCATTATCATATCTTTGGTTGTCCAGCCTCCTTATTCTACTCTCCAAGAGAAAGACACCCCTCTTTGGCCTCAAGGCCTGGAGTTCTAAGGCAGCTGAACCCCAGCATCCCGGGACTCCCTTTGCTTTCAGTCCCTGTTTGTATCCATTTCGCATTCCATATTTCCCTATGCGGCATATCCTCAAGTTATTTTGTAAGAATTGAAAGGAGGTCAAATTTGAATCCTTGCCCATCTGAAACCACCTTTGTTCAGCTTCATATTGTGTTGAGCCTTTCTGTAGGTATACAAAGCTCATAAAACAATGCACATTCCAACTCTTTCACTAATTTGTTTATACACTTAGTCTAAAGATTAGCATAAGGATAGATGTACACAGAGGCACATATTGCAGTGCTGGGAACCAAATGCAGGGCCTCTTACATGCAAGGCAAGCACTTTACCACTAAGCTCCTCCACTGCCACCCTGCCAGTATAGACGATTTGTAAGATCTCCTTCCTGTTCTGATTCTTTTTTAGCAGTGATGATGTCTTCGAGCACATGCATTACTGTAATATGATACCATAAACTTGGCAGCTTATACATAGAATGTTCCAAAGGTCAGCCATTAATCCCAGGCTCTTTATTGTTTTCCTGACTCAAAAAAAAATACTTTTAAAGTTTCTACATTAACTGTGTTTTCTGTGGGTTTTGGGGAATATCTTAGGTTAAGAAAATTATGTTGTAGCATGTGCTTAGCCGGCAGAGGGTCATGGCTTCCATCCCCAATATCACAAAAGACAGAGAGATGAAAGAAAGCAAGAAAGAAAGAAAGAAAGAAAGAGAAAAGACAAGAAAGGGAAGAAAAGAAAATGCAAGATTTTTCATTGCTTCCAATTGTAGTTAGGAATTTTTTCTTTTACCATGAATGAGTGCTAAATATTATGCAGTAATGTATCTTTAGCGTCATGATTATATGTCTTTTCTTTTAGTCTGTAGATATGATGGACTACATTGGCATGCCTCCTAATGTTAAGCTGTGGCTGTATCTCATGATTAGATAGGCAAGTAGGCAGGCAGATGATAGATAGGTAGACAGATGACAGACAGACACAGGCATGGACGTAGATGTGCATTCACTCATTTTTCTATTCTGTTTCTTTGCATTTATTTGGGACTTTTTGCATGTATATTCATCCAATGAAGTTAACTGATTCTTTTCCTAAAATTCTGTCCTGATCTTAATACCAAGATTGTGTTAACCTTATTAAATGTAATTCTTTCTTTTTTATTTTCTGGAAAAATTTATACATCACTGAGCAATGGATAGTCCGTTCAGTGGACAGTCCATTGAGCTAGCCTCTGAAGGCATCCAGGTACACTGCCATTGTAGAGGGAACGTTTCCCATATCGTGCTCATTCGTGGTGCTCAAGCAGCCCCTCGTGGCGTGGTGCTCCCAGTGATGCTGTGAGAGTTGCTGCATAGTCAGGTGCGGTGTGCAGAAAGGACCCAGCGTTCCAGTCAGGTGCTCTGCATTCTCATCACAGTCCCACAATGTAGCCAACTGGAAGGTCTTGAACAAATAATTTTCCTGGGTGTTAATTTGTAAGTAAGATCATTATGACTGTCACAGAGCCATGTAGGGAAGTTGCATGTCATTGCCTTGACAACAACAGATAGCATATGAATCCTTGGTAGCTTCTCTGCTGGTTTTTGTTTTCCTTTTCAAAATCTCAATCTCACGTCCTGGTTCATTAAGCAGGAATGACTTTATATTCGGATTCCTCTGTGGTACGAGTCTGTCATCATGCACTCTGGGTAGCTTTATCCATCATTCAACTTTTGCTTCAGTTAAAAGAAATGAGCAGTTTCCAAGCTACCAAGTTCTAAAATTAGATGATTAATAGAAGCTTTCTACTCCCAAACTGGACAGCTAACATTTCCCAGCTTCCCCTGGGCTTTGTCAAAATTTTCCTGGAGCTATTAATAGATAGGTTATGGTTATTACTCAGGAAGTAGCCTGCTGGCCCGAGAGGTCAGACCACAAGAGAATCAGGGAGCACATCCGTCTTACATTTATCTTTTTTAGTTCAATTTGGTCACTGAAAGGAAGCAGAAAAATATTCAAATAACAGGCTCATTTCATAAACTGAGAACAGTTTAATTAAAGTAAACACAAGTTAGCTAATTACAAACCTTATGCTGATAGAAGATTGTAGCTTCCAGGCAAATGTGGGAGGCTTAAGGTTATGGAATCAAAATCTCAGATTGGGTTAAATCCACCATGGGTTTGCCAGGTAATTTACATAGGTTCTGAATCACAGTCTGAGTACAGCTGTACGCAGCAGAAATGGTTGGCCTTGCACTTGTCAGGCTTACTTACTTACTTCACTCATTCATTTATTTAGTGATGAAGTCTTTCTATGTTGCCCTGGCAAGCTGGCCTTCAACTCCTGTGCTCAAGAGATGGATCCTCCTGCCTCAGCTTCCTATGTAGCTGGAATTTGCATCCAGCAAATTGCATTAGTTTTTATATAGTTCTTCATTTGTTTGCATAATGTGTTACTTATTAAGACTTACATAGTTAGTGGAATTTTTATTATACAAGAAGTTTCCTACACTGCAAAACGCGTTTTTAACATTGATTTCTGAAAGACAAATTTTCTTGCAAAACAGGACACGAACAACATCTAGTGGTGAAATCAGTGTACTGCAGGATGAATTGCAGCCTGTAAACATTAGCAGTCCATGTGTGTACCACTTCCAGGCACAGGTGTCCGATTTCAAAAAGAAACTCAGGATTCCTGGAGAGTTGGTCCAAAGGCAAAATTGTTAGTCACAGAATTCCCTTTTTTTTTTTTTTTGAGCCGGGTCTCATTCAGTAGTCCAAGCTGGTTCTGAACTTCCTGTGTAGCTCAGGCTGTCCTTGGACTCAAGCAATTTAACCTCTGTGCCACTCCTCCAGGATGGCATAACATCATATATTTACACAAGGTGACTTCCAGAACTGCCTCCGAGAGCGGCAAGGATGGTATCCCAGATGAGTGCAGAGCAAGGGGAGATATTTTGAGGGAGATTGTGGGCAATACATCATTTACTATAGTAATTTTTTAAAAGTTAAACATTCCCCCAAGTTTTTCAACCACACTGTACACATTAATCACTCATTCGTGCTGGAAATATTCAAGATCCTCTCTTGATAACCATTAAATTGCTTACTATAGTCTCTTAAAATAAATTTTTATTTTTAATTGGCACATACTAATTGCACCTATTTTGGGACATGGTCTGACATTTCAATACATGTCAGCTTCTTCAACAAATGGTGCTGGGAAAATTGGACATCCACATGCAAAAGGATGAATCTAGACACACACCTGTCACCATGCACCAAAATCAAATCAAAGTGGATCAAAGCCCTAGATATTAAAACCAAAACACTGAACCTCCTGGTAGACAAATTAGGCAAATATCTAAAAGCCAGAGGTGTAGGCAAAGGCTGTCTTAATAAGACACCAAAAGCAAAAGAAATAGCCCCCAGAATTAACAAATGGAATTATGACAAATTAAAAAGTTTCCGCACAGCAAAGGAAATTATTAACAGTGTAAAAAGAGAGCTGACAAATTGGGGGAAATATTCACCATCAATACCTCAGAGAGGAGGCTCATAACCAGGATATACAGGGAACTGAAGAAAAGGAAGCCCCTCAAAATCACAGACCCCACTGAAAAATGGGCAAAAGTAATAGACAGTTCTCAGATAAAGACATTCAAATGGCCAATAAATACATGAAAAGATGCTCAACGTCTTTAGCCATTAGAGAAATGCAAAATCAAAACATCACTAAAATACCATCTAACTCCAGAGAGATTGGTGTATATCAAGAATGCAAACAGCAATCAGGGCTGGCGATGCTGTGGGGAAAAAGAAAACCTCCTGCACTGCTGGTGGGGACGTAAACTGGTACAGCCACTATGGGAAGCAGTATGGAAGTCTCTCAAAAGACTGTGATCCCCTGTGATCCAGCAATACCTTTTCTGGGAATTTTCCCAAGAGAGTTAAAAGTAATCATATAGCAAAGATACATGTATGCCCATGTTCATAGTAGCCCAACTAACAATAGCTAAAATGTGGAAGACACCAAAACACCCATCAACAGTCCAATGGATACATAAATTGTGCTATTTATCCACAATGGAATACTACTCATCTATAAAGACAGATAGGTTGGAAACTTTTATGGGTAAATGGAGAAAACCTGAGATCATCACACTTAGTAAAGTGAGTCAAAAGCAGAAGGTGAAATATCACACGGTTTTCCTGATATAAGAAACCCAGATCACATTACTTATTGTGGTGAATAATAGGAACTGGAGGGGGTAGGGAGGAAGTGGGAGGGCTGAAAATGGAGAGGGGAAGGATTTGAAATTTTGCCATGATATGTATGTGCACAAAACACTCAAGGTCAATGTAAACTTTATGTACTGCACTTACATCAATAAAATGGGGAAAAAATTGGGATCAAATGGAATAATATAAAATTGACCATTTCAACAATTTCAAATGTATAGCTTGGTGGAATTGTCACATTAAGTGCAAATACCACCACTGCCCGCCTCCAGAGCTTTCTCATCTTTTCAAATTGAAACTTGCCCTCACTAGACACTGACCCATCAGCCTGCCCCTGCCTCCTCCTCACCGCACCCTGCATCTCCTAGAAACTGCCTTCTCCTTTCCATCTTCATGAACTCAGGTCTCGCGGATGTTTCATTTAAGAGACAACGTGTAATGCCTCTCTTGGCCTGCCTGCCTGATTTCCCACGGCATTACCCCACCCTGTGGTAGCATGTATCACAGCTTCCACAAGGTCGGGTCAGGGACACTGATCTCTAGCAAGGTCACGCTGCTCCCTGAGCCTCCAGCGAGCCTATGTGCGAATTGTATTTATCAAGATACCTACATGAGATTTTTTTTTCAGTTCACCTGGTACTTTATGTTGGTCAATTTTAGTATGTTAAAATGACATTGTATTTCCTCAGTAAATCCCACCTGGCTTTGGTATGGAGTCCTCATGTTATACTCACTGAAGGTTTGTTTGTTTGGTTTTGGGTTTTTGTTTGTTTGTTTTGTTTTGCAAGGACCTTGGCGTCCAGTTTCTTTGTTTTTCCTTACCTTAATGTGGTACCATGTGCCAACAAAAAGCGTATATAATGAGGGCACAATGAAGTGCTTCAGTAAACATATACACCACGATCTCATGCTGTGTGTGTGTGTGTGTGTGTGTGTGTGTGGTGACACGCATGAGTCTCAACCCCTCAGGCTAGCCGCCTTCTCCTGCCCTTCCACCTCCGCGGTGACACACATGCTCTTGCTCAGGACAGACCCGGGACACTGCCGCACACCTCGCACTGGGCGCCGTCCTCCCCACCCCGCCCCTGCTGCTCACCCAGCTGAGTCTTACTCACGGGTGATTCCTGCAGCCACCCAGTCAACGGCAAGACCCACCTCATTACTTTTTCTCATCACCTCTTGAGTCTTGCATAAAACTACTGAAGTTTGCAACGAGTTACTTCCTCCGTTCCCTTTGTTACCACTGTTCCTTCCAGTGACCAGCCCTTCCTGCTCAGTTGCTCCCCACAGCTGCGTCATGCCCGGCCTAAGGCCTGGCACCTAGAAGAGCCTCTGGAAATATCTGATGCAAGATATTATCAAAACTGGTAATGCTCCAGGACCCGAGGGTCTTCTCTTCCAAAACCTAGTGATCAGCACCGCCTACCCAGCTGTCTTCTTGGCACTTGATATGTGAGGAGTAAAAGCAGGACCAGAGCCTGAGAAATTTAGGCCTCAGTGGCTGTGCCTCATGAGGAGGAAGAGGACTTGGGGGAAGGTTTCCCAGGGGCTGGTGGGAGCCAGGAAACGGCAGGGGAAGGTCTTTTGGAAGTGGTTTGTGTGGGTTGTGTGAACTTTGATTTGTCCTGTTTTCAGGAGACAGAATAAACATCACGGCTCCTGTTCAGCTTGTGTTTTATACTTTTGGTTGTTGGCTTTCTAATTCCCACACCAAACCTGAGAAACAATAAAGGATGTGTGTCCCGTGACAGACATCACACAGATGGCACAGTCTCCACAAGAGGCTCGTTTGGAAGCTATGCTTCTTCTGTCTGTTTTCCACCAGGCTTAGCACCTTAATCATGTCTTAGAGGTGGGGAAGTCATTCCATCTCTCTGCTCTGACATCCTGGGTGTTGGATTTGTCCTTATGCTGAAACCACATAGAAACCACAAGATCCCAGGAATAAGAGGTCTCTGGCTTCCGGGGGCTCTCCTTTAGGGGGTGGAAAGTTGTCCCAAGCTTTTCTTTACAGCTCTGCCATAAGTAAGTGACCTGCTCGGGTGTATCTCTGTGGTCAAGAATACAAAGACTTGATTCCAATGCTGATTCCCCCACACACCAGCATAGGGGCCCGGGCAGATTGCCTAACAAAGCTTCCCCACTTTCTGCATTTATAAGATGGGATAGAGGAGGGGTACCACCTCACACCGTTGTTATAACAACATGAATTAATATACACTTCTTAAGTTGGTATTCAGTGCTTACTATGTGCCATGCACTGTACAAAAAAGAACTCTATTATTACAGTTGTCATTATTACAGCTAAGCCAATGTCTTGCAAAGGTTTCTCTCACCCAGATTGGGCCCACTCTTGGTAGTTCTATTAAGAAGGAAGAAACAGCCAGGTATGACGGCACCCACCTGCAATTCTGAAATTCTGGGAGCCTTGAGCAAGAAGACTATAAGTTTGAGCCCAGCCTGGTCATCTTTTTTCCCCACTATTTTTATTAATATACAAATGTAATACATAGTATTTACAATGAATTTGGGTGTTTCGTACATCTATGTATCACATCGACTTCACAATCCCTTCCCATCTTCTACCCTCCCATCGCTCCCTGTCCCTTCCCCCGGCTCTGGCTATCACTTCATATGGTTCCAAAGAATGTCTGTGTTCTGGGTTTTCCAAGTCCGAGAAACCATACAGTGTTTAATATATTAATCTTCCACACCTAAGTCATTTCACTCAAGTCACCACTCTACACCAACTTCCTATTCCTCTAATGGGTTCGCAGTAGTCAAATTTTGATATCTCCTCTCTGAATCCAACCAATCCCTTCATTGGGATATTAACCAAAAGGTTTTTTTCCCTATTTTCCTAATCTTTGTTGTTATTGTTAAACGTGGCCTTACCCACCAGTTCACACTAGAAAATAATTATAAGCATGTAGTTCAAAAGACTAGTTAATTTGGGAAAGAAGAGAAAGAAAAATAAATAAATAAATAAATAAATAAATAAAATTTAGTTGCCTTAGCTGAATACTGGAAGGTGCATATTTGTACATTCACAAGGTTATCTTTACATCAATCAGTTTCCTTAGAATAAACTTTCATTAGTGACCTAATAAGTGAATCAGCCTGGTCATCTTACCGACTTAACAAGACACTGTCTCAAAATTTAATAAGTAAATAAAAGAGCTGGGTGTGAGATCAGTGCAAAGGCCCGAGGTTCGATCCCCACTATCCCAAGAAGAAGGGGAGGAGGAGATGGCAGCGGGGTGGCAGCAGCCAGGCAGAGTGGCACACACTTCAGCACCTGGGAGACTGAAGCAGGAGGATCACAGGCGTGAAGACAGTCTGGGTGGGATCAGCGGCCAACTGTCAGATCCACCCTTTCCTGACCAAGCCTGTATCTCAGTGTCAGTTTTTGCCAATTTCATTTTAATCATACTTTCATTATGAATGACATGTGGACATGCAGGTAATTATTTAACTAGCAACATCCACTGGTTTTTATGAACTGCCGTTGGCTGGGGCAAACATGGCCACGTGGTCACTCCAGTCTCCCCTTCTCCTTCACCAACAGACCTGAGTCTTTGGGCGGGAGGACGTGCCCAGCTATCGAAGAGGCTGCGAGGCCTTGCGGGCAGGGATGCTCGGGAAGCACGGTCTGACGGAGACGCACGAGGACCTGGCGTTGGGGGTTTCCTGGAAAGCTCCCAAGGGGACAAAGCTTGGCCCTTGGCTTCCTCTTCCTTCTCCTTGCAGCTTGTAAGACAGACACGGAGAGGCAGCGCCACCTTGTGACCAGGAGGGAGGGCTGAGACATTATGGAAACTCACTTTGGATTTCGGCTGACTCAGCCACCTCATAGCACACTTCGCATCACAACTGCTTATTGCAACTGCCTGGGCCTGTGCTACGTGTGGCAGAAATCAACCCCAGGGCATACAACGTTTTTGGTAGTTTTCTTTTCAGGTTTTTGTTTTATCTTCCTGATGTGTTAGGGTTCTTTTCACACTTAATTTTTAAAAATATACTTTGCAACTCTATATCCATAAGAGGTGTGGCAAATCTTGGGTCAATCTGTTGTTTGCCCTCAGACTCTATGCTTAAAGTGAATTTTTAATAGAAGAGCTGAAAATGTTTTTATATATGACTATATCATTCTTTCTTTTTATCATTACTTTAAATCTTGGAAAGTCTTTTTACATTCCTATAATCCATAAATGTTTACTTATATTTTCTTCCAGAATTTTTTTGTTTCACCCAATTTTAAAAAATATATCTGAAATGATTTCTTGTCGTCAAGAGAACATATGATTAACTAGTTATTCCAACAGCATTCATTAATTCATTCTTTCTGAAATAATTCCAACTGCCACTTTTTTTTTTAAGACAGGATCTCACTCTGTAGGCCAGGCTGGTCCTGAACTCACGATGGAGCCCAGGCTGACCTTGGACTCACGGCAGTGCTCCTGCCTCAACCTCCTGAGTGCCAGGATTACAGGCGTGCGCCACCACACCTGGCTATGTGGTACTGGGGAATCAAACTCGGGTACTTAGTGCTTGACGTAGTGCCTGCTAGGCAAGCGCTGTAACCACTGAGAAATTCCTCAAGCCCCCTAATTGCCACTTTTATCCCCTACCAAAACAATGTATCCAACGGAACTTATATCAGCACTTCTATTTATTCCCTTTTAGGTCTCTGACTGCAATGTCTGATGCGGGAAGCCCCCGCTACCTTAGTCTCTTTCTTGTTACTGGAACGCAATTCCTGAGGCCTACAACTTATGGGAGAAAAGGGTTACTTTAGCTCCCATCTCAGTCTGTTCATGACTGGCCAGCAATGGCCCACGGCAGAAGGGTGTAGCAGAGAACAGCTCCTCAGAGCTTGGCGTGAGGAAGGAGAACGGGGCTGGGGAGAAACCCGGCCACACTCCACCCTGCCAGGCCACACCCCGTGATCGCCACACCTTCAGCAATCATCCCTTCTGAACAGGCCCTACCTCTTAACATATGAAATCTGTAAATTCATCTGCAAGAACAGTTAACTTCCACAGTCCACTCACCTTCCAAGTACACGATGCTTTTGGAGCATACTGTGGTTTGGATCTGGAATGTCCCCAAAAGTCTCATGTATTTGAATGTTACAGATTGTCTATGGAACCATGTGCTGTGGGGATATTGGGGCCTAGTCTGGAGGGGAGGATTACATGCATGCACATTGAATTACAGGCATGTAAATGGGATTATAGATGTGTAGTGGGGGCTTGCCACACCTTCCACACCTGGACCCAGGAGGGGCTGATCACTGGGAGGAGACCTGGAAGGATCTACAAGCTGCTTCCTGCCTTCTTTGGAGGACTAGACTCAACTTGCCTTGACTTGGCTTCCTGTTTCTGATGTGGTGAGAAGCTGCCTCCACCTCTGCCTCTGCCATGTACTTCCATTGCCGCCGGCTGCCTGAGTGGGCTGTGACCTTCTGAAACTGTGAGCTAAAATAAACTTTTCCTCCCCTAAATTTGTGGATGTCAGGTAATGAGTCACAGCAGCGAAAAAGTAACTAAGACAGAGGATATTCAAAATTCAAACCACATAACCATTATTACTTTTCATTTACAAAAGATTTCTAGTCTTCACATATTTATTCTTCCACATGAAGTTAGGGAACATCTCCTCACGTTGAAAATGTTTTTATTAGCACATGATAGTATTGGACTGTGATTATCATTTATTTCTGAAAGAATAAACATTTCATCAGCAGGAAGTCCTCTACAGTGTGACACAGGAAGGGCAGGATGGAGGCACATTCAACTTGACTGCCAGTCAGTCTCCTCGTCTTCCCGGATCTTGATATCAGCCTGAACAACTGCACAGGTTCTGGAGGTGCTACATTTTCACCTTGTAAGTGAGGATTCTGGTAAAAAGGTAGCACTGGGAGCTGCTAGCTAGATGCCATTTTTAGAGGGAAAAAAAAGTGTCAAGAAAAAAAAATGTCCTTTAAAATTTGACATCCAGAAGGAAGGAGAACACTCTTAGGGCCTGATGCTAACAGGGCTGGGAGTCAACAGAAGAGTGGGGGACAGAGCTGTGTGCGTTAGAGAGAGATCTGTGCCACAAGGAAGCAAAGCACAGTGACCCGGGTCCAGGCAGGCTTCTGACACCAGGAAGACTCTGGCAGGATTGGGAGGAAAGGGCACTCTGGAAGGTCAGATGCATTGGGAAAGTAGGCCTGCCTGGAATCTCATCAGTTAATAACATGACAGGATATATAGCCAGGTCCATCTTCATAAGTGGAGCAGGGACAGTGCCCAGTTTAGGGGTACAACAAGGAAAGGATTGAAGAAGTTCCAGACATGCTCAAGACCAGGTCTAGAGGCTTGGACGAGGTCCTAGGTGCTGTGGACCCTCAGAAGTGCTCACACTGTGGTTGCCAAAGGATAGTCTGGGAAAAGGGATGTGTGGCATTTTAGCTTAAACTAAGGGACTGTCTTGTGGCTGCAAATCATATTAATGGGTGGTGGGAAGTTACTTCTTATTGGGATTTGGATCTGGAGTGTCTCCCAAAAGGCCCATCATGTATTTGGATATTACAGATGATCTTAGAACCATGTGTCATTAGGAGATGGGGTCTTGGTCTGGAGGGTGGATTATGGGCATGTGATGGAAGACAAGCATGTGATTGATTATAGATTATAGGCATGTGGATCAGATTATAGACCATAGGTGTGTGGTGGGAATTTAAACTTGAAAGGGGTGGAACACAGAGGCTGGACCCAGAAGGGGCTGGTCACTGGGACAGGACCTGGAAGCGTATATGCTACTTCCTCCCTTCCTTCTGGGACTTGGCTTCCTGTTTGTAATGCCGTGAGGAGCTGCCTCCCCCTCCACCTGGTGCTTCCACTGTTGTCAGTTACAAATGAATGCACCGTGACCTTCTGAAATTATGAGCTAAAACAAACTTTTCCTCCCCAGATTTGTGCGTGCCAGGTATTTTGTCACAGCGACAAAAAGTAACTAAGACACTTCTGAGTATTCTGCCTTTGAGTCCATAGAAATAGAAATAGAAAGGCAAAATAGAGAGACTTTGTTGTAGAATAAATGCTAAAGATACTTCTGAGAGAAACATAATACCTCTCTGTTTCTTACACTTGTTTACGCTCTGTATCTTCCGGCTGCACTTCCTCATGCAAGCTCCTGGGTCTTCCAGTGCAGAGGGCCTAGGCTGTCACTGACCTCGCTGTCAACCTTCTCCCTGAACATACTCTGGACAAAGGACACCCATAATCCCCAGGCCCAGATGAGCCATTAAACAGAGACTTGGCTGATCTTCTGGCCTAGAAAGCCCAAGATTAAAAACCCCCAGGTACCTGTTTCCCACTCTGTACCACACATGCCAGGGTGGAGGCAGCAAAGCTCTGCGAAGAGCATTTTCAGTCATTATTTTTGATAAGAAGCTAGGAACCAGGTCATCACATTGAAATCCCTCGGTTGTATCCTGCAACTGACTCTCTGTGTACTCTGTGGGGTGGGGCCCAGGCAAAGGCCTCAAAGGCACAGATTTCTTTCTTGACCAGTGCTTTTATTTTCTGCTTATAAGAGTTATATATGCCTATAGAAGAAGACATAGAAATGTCTATAGAAGAATATACATATTATAATTTTAAATAATTCTTTACTCAGAAGTAATCACAGTTCATTCAGCAATCACAGTAAGTTTTCTTTAAATGCGTGCAGATTATAATCAACTAAAGATAGTCACACAGCCTCATCTGTTACTCTATTTATCTCTCTATGGAATTTTCACTTCATACCAAAAGTATTAGAAAGAGGTTTTGGGTTTTTTTAGAACTGGAACTCAACAAACGCAGACTGCATTGAACTGAAATATGCAGATTCTCTTATGGGTAGTTGGCTACTGTAGTATTAACCTAATTTTGTCACTACAGCCATGGAAGTGGTGATAAACTCAGGTGTCTCACTGTCGCGTCAAAAATGTGGACCCCAGAAAAAGTGACAGATCACCCCTGTCTCAGTGTATCTGAAAATATATTTTGAGGCTAAAAATACTGGGCCACATTAGCTAATGCAGAACATTTATTTAACTAAATTAAACTTCTGCTACTATCCAGAGACTCCTTCCAAAATGGGATGTGTTAAGTAATAATAATAACACCTTATTAATTATTTATAAGGTAATTATATTCGAACCCCTGCTGTTTGTATTCATCCTCACAGTATTGAAATGGAGGGTGAGGGAAGGAGGGGAAAGATATTAGATTCCCATTTTTCCATCAAAGATAGTGTTTCTTTAGGCTGAAAATACGAAGGGTGTCATTAGGTAAAGGATTGAATCTGTAACTTTTATACAGACGGGTTTGCAGCAGTGGTGCTCCACTGCAATTTTTGCCACATAGTCTGACATTCTGTGATGTCACAAAGTCTTCTTTATCCAGTGAGGGGAACATACACAGAGCAAGTGAAGCGAAGGTCAAGGAAAACACAAAGCACTTAATCATGGGATTGCACTGATCGAGACTTCAGTGACAGCAGCCAGTCCCTTCTGTAGGCTGTCACTGACTTCACTGTCAACCTCTTCTCCGAACAGACTCTGGACAAAGGACACCCATAAGCCCAAGGCCCAGAGACTTGGCTGATCTTCCTGCCTAGAAAGCCTAAGATTAAAAATCTAGAGCCAGACGCGGTGGAGCATATCTGAATCCTAGCACTTGCAACACTGAGGCAGGAAGACTTCCATGAGTTAGAGGCCATCCTGAACTACATGGTGAGCCCAACACCAGCCTGGACTACAGAGCAAGACCTTGCCTCAAAAATAAATAAGTAAATAAATAAATAAATAAATAAAATCCAGAATACATAGACGCTCCCACTGAATCATCAGACCAACAGCCCCGCTCTCTTGGACACCGAAATAAGTCCCTAGAGTCAGAAGTTGGTTTTTATGTTGCACAAATATAAATTCCTAATAGAAACTAAGCAAATGATTAAGAGGAATTTCTCTGTACCCTATTCTTCAGGATGAGTGGGAGTTAGGGAAAAGGGTTGACATGGTATTGACAGTCATCTCTGTCTAATGTTGAAGATTTAGAACTTTATACCTCTTGGTATATTCTTTTCCAGACTTTTCCATGCACGGATGCCTACTTATACCAAATTTTATCTAAACTGGGGTCTTGTGTTAATATTGTATCCTGCTTTTTTATTTATGTATTTTAAAAGCATATTTTCAATCAAATATCCCCTGAGTCATTTGAAAGGCTGATTAATATTTTTATACATAGGAATATTTGTATATTTAAGTTAGACTGTTTTCTTCGACAGGAAAATAGATTCCAGATTTCTTATTAATATGAATAATAAAGCAATAAGAAATCTTCGCATACATTTTGCCCTGCCTCACACTAGTTCTTTTGTCCATGTCCTTAGACCTCATTTAATTCCGTGCACAGGAACAATTTTTACTCTCTCCAGCAGAGTATGGAAACACCCAAAATCCTCACAGATTTTAAGCATAAACATTATTCAATTCTGAGTGGAGATTTTTTTTCATCCTGCTCTGATACTAATGCCCAAACTGTAGCCCCACAAATATAGCTGTGCATCCTGAAAGAATGAGCTTAATTTTTATTTTTATACTTTTTGAGACAGGGTTGAACTCACAGCAACCCTCCTGTCTCAGCCTCCCCAGTGCCGGGACAGCAACTATGCACCCACCACAGCTCCCAGCTTACGTGGTGCTGAGGAATCAATCCCAAGGCTTTGCTTTAACCACTGAGCTATTCCCAAGAATGACCCATTTATAAAATGACTATCCCTTGTTAGAAACACTAAGGACCAAAATTACCACAGATTTGAAAATTTTTAAAATATTTGTACAGACATATCATAATATCTTGGGGATGATATATGACCTTAAATATGAAGTTCATTTGTCTCACACATGCTTTATACACATAGCCTGAAGGTAATATTTTTTGAGACAGGGTCTCACTCTGTAGTCCAGACTGAGTCTGAACTCACTTCGGAGCTCAGGCTCGCCTTGGACTCACGGCAATCCTGCTGTCTCAGCCTCCCAAGTGCTGGGAATACAGGCGTGCGCCACCACGCCCAGCTTATGTGGTGCTGGGGAATCGAACTAGGGTACTTAGCACTTGCTAGGCAAGCACTTTAACTGCTGAGCCATTCCTCCAGCCCAGCCTGAAGGTAATTTTATAACACTGAAAGAAATGTACATGAAGCAAAATTTCATGGTTTGGAATTTTCCTCTTGTGACATTATGTTAGCACCTCAATTTTTTTCAGAATTTAGATTATTATGGGCTTTTGAACTTTTGGAATAGGAGTACTCATCCTATGATGAAATCTCCCCTCTGTCCCTCACCTGGAATTCCATGAGCTGCTCCATAGAGGAACTATTTCTAAGGTGCTCCAGAAAGAACTTCTGCTTCTTACATACTGCCTCTATTTCCTGTTATGATTTGGGATACTTTATATTCTAGAGAATAAATTGTTTCATCTCAAACTTACATCTTCAAATGTTACTGCCCTGAAAAATTTATACAGCAATGCTCATTCCCATGGGGGTATAAGTAATGAACAGCTAATGCTCCACTGAGAAAGCCTGGCTGGGTGACAGCATGAGGTTATAAGGAAAGAAAGAATAGGAGAAGGCGAAGTGGAGGAGCCAGGGAAATCCAGGGACTTCACAAGCTTGTTCTGAATAGAAAGGTTCATTTTTTTAGAATGTGTTAGAACCAAATTGGCAATTTGCTGAATATGAATTAATAAGAAAAGAAGCTATTTCTGCCTGGCTTGGATGGCTTTATTTTTCCTTTTAATTAATAGTTAGGCTATTTGGCATTCTTAATTAAACTCCCTAATTAAAATTTTCTTTTGTTTCTTACAAGTACCATTTTTACTAAAATAGAAAGAAAGAAAGTATACAGAAAAGAGATTTTATTATTTGAATATTCTCTCTTCTTGTTCTTCTTTGGACCGTGCTACATGACTTTTATTCACAAATATTCTTTCTGGAACTTTCCACGATTAGTTATATCAGCACCGCTGTTTTATATTTGAAAACACAAAAATCATCAAATGGCCTTGATTCCTGATCACCTCGGTAGCCAGAGCCAAATGTGAACAATCTTAATGGCTGGATTACACATTGGCTCACTTTATATGTTTTCACCCTCCTCTCATATTATATAACCTCAGCATTATAAAGCACAGACTTATGGTAAGATTTAAGATTTCTTTTAGGGATGCATAGATCCTTGTAGTTAGAGTAGTGATGTTATGAGATCCAAGGGACTAGAAGAGTGAAGGCAGTGAAGGATAAGCCCCAATGAATCATTGGCCTGATGCCTTTGAGCTTCTTATTTCAAAAGAAAGAAAAACACAGCAGTAGTCAGGATGCCCGTATTTCTTAAATTGCATACATGCGTCTCCTAGTCCCTTTTGATTCCATAAAGCAGCAGGGGCGACAGAAGCTCAGCACTATTGCTTATAGAACTCCAATTCTGCTAAACCCCCATAACAGCACACTGAAGACTAGCAAACTGCTACAGAACAAGTCAGCATTCCGGCCCTGAGCTGGACATCTCAGGGCCTTTTCCCTGCTGGCCCCTGCAGCTGCTCTGTGTAGCCCCTGCTCCAAATCTCCAAGAGTAAACTGCATTGATCCCGGCAATGCCTCCTGGCTTAGCTCACCTCCTTCAAACTGACACTGATGCCTGGCAGCCGGCTCATTTATGAAGAGGGCTTTTAGATGGATTAAAATGTCCGACACTCGGACAGTTTAAATTGAGAGCTAAGGGTGTTCTCCTGATTGTAAAGCTCCCTGCCGCATAATTCCACCCAGCTCCCCTACCACGCCAGGCCTTGGCAACAAGGAGACAAAGCGGCTAAAGGATCATAAACCATCCATCTCAGTGTGCTCAAAGCAGCTGGCCGCGGCATACAGCTCTGCAGAGGGACCACCCTGTGCCACCCGCCAGCTGCTCGCTAGGTGGGCTGTGGCCCCACATCCTCTGCCTTCCTTTCCTTGGCTTTCCTCCTAGCCAGAGGGGTACTCAGATGTCTCTGAGACACTGAGATGCCACTGCAACAATTTTTTTAATCACTCACCTCCTCATGCAACTCTTTACTTTCTTTGAAGTATTTCCAGTTGATTAAATTACTAAACTATAATACTAAAAGGATTCTCATTGAAATAGTGATACATTAAAGCACCAACAGGTAGTGGAGGAGAGGAGGGGAGAGAGAGAGGGAGAGGATCCCTGGCCATAATTTAATAGGCAGCACTGACTACTAGCAAGGACATAGAAGACAGAATCAGAGGCTTGGGCTCACAAAGTTGAGCCTGCCCATAGATTCTCTGGGTCTCAGAAAGGAAACTGTTCTCCAAGGACCAGGTCTCCAGGTATATTTCACCCTAATGGCAGAATATATGAAGTCAGGTGTCCTTTCTGCGGTACTTCCTACCCATGTCCTCACCATGTAGCACTGGCAAATGACTTCCCTGCTCGCCTGTGACCCCAGGCCTGACCTCCCTTGAACCACTGAAGCACTGTAGGGTCAGATTATTTATTATTTATTTTTTGTAACTTGACTGCACTGTCCTTAATTAGGTCATCTCTTGACCTGAGCTGCACCAGGAGAAAGCAGGCACCAAACGTATCTCAGAGTTACTCCCCAGACAGTTCAAAAGAAAACTGGGATTGGTCTGGCCACCAACAGGTTACAACCCAGGCGCACCTCGCCAGCACCAGAGACATTATCTCATAGGCGAGTCTGGCCGCAGGCAGGAGCTAGATCTCATTAAAAGTCTCTGAAGCACTGAGATTCTGCTTTGTCACTGACGCCATTTAGTTTATAGTCCTGCTAAGTCATGACGCAACCTTTCTTGCAGGGACACAGTCAAGAGGAGGCAGCAGTTAACCAATTCAAGGCAGAAAGGAAATCACGGAAGAACTACAGGATGCCCCCTTAGCGAAAGGAAAGGAAAAAGGTGCTTTCTGTTCTCAGTAGGGGTCCACGGGAGTAGGCTGCAGACAGAGTAACTAGCGCTGGTACAATGGATGAATGAATAAGTAACCGAGTGAACGAGTGAATGAGCCTCTCTCCAGGGGCCTTGGCTGAAGATGACCACCCGGTGCTGGGAGACAAGCCAAAGTCACTCGCCTGGGACCCCACCCGAGGAAGAATGAAGGGGACGACTGAAGACTGGCTGGAAGTGTGGATAAGGGACACGAGGGGAACTGGTAGACCTCCATCAATTTTTGGCGGGCCCTAGAAATAAACATTTGAGCAAGTTGAGCTAGAAAGTGGTACAATTTAGTAAGAAAGAAGAGTTCATTCTTTATAACTTCATTTTTATTTTTGTTATCTGAATGTTAAATCTTTCAGCCTGACAACTAAATAAAAGAGGAGATCGTTAACTATGTACCTTTATTTTGACTAAAACATGCGAGCCTGAGCAGTGAGGCAAGAGTGCTGGGAGGTGTGGGACAGGCTGCGTTCTCTGCAACAAAGCATGGCCCCTGTCTGGGCCACATCCCCGCCTCCGGTCAGCGCTCTTCC
The DNA here is from genome assembly GCA_004027205.1 of Ctenodactylus gundi. NCBI lineage: Eukaryota > Metazoa > Chordata > Mammalia > Rodentia > Ctenodactylidae > Ctenodactylus > Ctenodactylus gundi. Next base: position 225,741 of record PVKB01002890.1, read on the forward strand.
GGTTCCGACAGCGCCCCTGCTGGCAAGATGAGGTGCAGCCTGCGCGCGACTCATAGGGCGTGGCCTCCAGTTTGCAACCTGAGAGGTGGGGTTGTTTCAATGCGGCAGGTGCACCTGAAGTTTTGTTTTGGTTTGGTTTTTTGCACTCTGTCTTTGCTGTCCTGGAGAGGCCCTGCGCTGGAATCGAGGCCTTCGCCACCTCCCCGGGGTCTCTGCTGCGATCTCCTGGAAGTCCAAATTGCTGCAACTTTTCTAGAAAAAAAAAAAAAAAAAGGCAGAGACCGGGCGGGTGGGAAGGGCAATCGCCGGGTGGGGGTGAGGGAGCATCTGCATTTGTGTGACCCGGAGGCGAGGGCTGCAGCGAGGTGGGGCGCGCCAGGGACGCGCGTGGGCGGTGCGGAAGCTGCACCTCCGCCGGCGGCTGGCCGGGCCACCTCGTGTTGGAGGTGACCTCCCAAACCTCCCGCGTCGGGAGCTGGAGCGCGGGCGGGGCTGGTCCCTTCCCGCATGCCCATCCCCCGCCTGCCGCAGGGTGCTGAGTCATTCTGTCTCCGAGGTGCCGCGCCACGGTCGCGTTGGCTCCGGCGCAGCGCCCCTCGTCTTCCCGCACCCAGGGGCCAGAGCCCTACTGAGTGGCGGGGGGCGCCCGAGGGCGACGCCGGCGCGCCTGGCCCATGATCACGGTGTCAAGTGTGTGCGTGCGTCTGCGCGCGTTTGGGAGAATTTTTTTTTTTTTTTTAATGCAGAACTTTGGTCGCATTCTAAATGCGTCTGGACCCAAAAAGGAGCTCAAAGTATCTGTTCGGAGAAAACGATCCTCGGTTTTACATGTGGGGAAATGGTGGTGATGCGCGTGGGGGTGGAGTGGGGTGGGGCGAGGGTGGGGCTTCCCGAGGCCCGGGGCTTCCGTTGTGATGTCCCTTGCGCGCTAACCTTTCTGCTCTCGCTTTTCGTGTGTGTGTGCTGAAGATGGACCCCAGTGCCTTCGCACTGAGTTCATCCCCAACCCGTGTTTAAATTATTTATTTTGAGGCAGAATCTCTCCCAAGCTGGATCGGGACTTGGCGATCCTCCTGTTTTAGCCTCTGAGAGTACTAAGATTACAGCCGGGCACCACCCACATGCCTAGATTCTCCCTTGCCAGGGCAGAGCAGGAAGGTGGTGGCCTGGGACGGGGTTGAGGAAGGAGCCCATCCTAAGAGGTGGCCTGTATCACAGCTCTGATGACCAAGGACATGGCTAGCCAGAAGCAGGCCTGAAGGCCAAGGTGGCTTTCTGAGTGATGAGTACCCGGGGATACACAGGGGGCGCCTGCTGCTTTCACAGGATCCCCAGCTGCCACTGGTAAGCAGGATCTTTTAGAGCAAGAACAGCGCAGGGAGGAAGAAGAGTGGGCTGCCTGGGAGCGGAAGTGGGAAGGGGCGGCCCACGCGTTTCCAGCCTCCCGGCCTCAGTTTTCTGTTTTTCCCTTGAATCTAATCGGTCCCGTCTCCACGCTCATCTTTGCGCCAGTTTTCACCGGCCCATTGAACAGAATTCGGAATTAATGACCCGTTCGTGCTGCCTGTTGTAACACGGCCCACTCTTCAGCTGCTTTAAAGCTCTTCACAGTTTCTTTTTCTGCTCTTCTTGTCAAACTTTGACAACTGACTTCAGACATTCCCTTGGGTATTTGCGCATGCCTGCGACAGGGTAGGTGCTTGCTTTAGGATTGCAGCAGAGACAACTCGCTGCAGTATTGCTCTTGAGGGGTTAGCAGCCTTGTTCCATAATACATGAAGGTTTTATTTGAGAGCAGCATCCCACGGCCATGCCAACCACTGCCACAGGCAATTAGAGAGCCGGTCCTCCTGGTGTCTTCAGGGTGCTAGCTTATTACCCCGATTGTACAACTGATGAGCATCTGACAGCCTTTCCCAGGCTCGATGCTTTTAACCCTCACAGCCCTGGCAAAACAGGAATGCTATTCTTTGTATTTGTAGTGTGTATTCAGATCCAGATTCGAACTCAGGCTTATATGAAAGCCGTTTGTTGTCTAGCAAAAGAGCCATGGGCTTGGAAGCTACGGATGTCAAAACAATTTGGAATTACGTCCGGTATTCTGGAATCAAAAAAATTTAGGACATAATTGGAAATGATTCCAGTGCAGAGGTTGAAAGCACATGTTGAACTCTTAGAGAGTGGATCAGAGCCTGACTCCAGAGCTTGCCTCCTGCTGGAAAGCATATACCCCCCCAAAAAAAACTTCATTGATTTTCATCTGAAAATGAGGCGTAGAGATGGCACACACCTCATATGATCACATTGTGTAACACAGAGGTGGCCGTAGATCTTGGTGGATGTTAGGTCTTAGAAATACTGAGATCAAAGCAGTGTGACCAAAAATGTGTCTTTTGACCCTTGGCTTTCTTCTGTGTGCAAGCAGACTAACTGAGGTCTAGGAAAAATCACACTTTATATCCATTCTCCATCCTCAACATCTTTATGCAAGCAATCAGTTTAAGCCAGTGACAGACTTTAAAGGTAGTTATTCCCTATACACTGTGGTTTTGGAGTTTGGGAGGCAACACTCTCTTTGTAAGGTTATTAATGCCTAGAAAAGAGTTCTGAAGTTTTACAGATTTGCCTAGCTTGGAATTTCAGCACGGACTTCTTTAAGATAGAATAAATGAAATGTCTCAGACACTCAGGGTTTTCATTTATTCCAAATGGGAAATAATAGTGCTATCTGAAGACAGCAGTGCTAATTAAGCTATACCACATACGTGAAAGCGCTCAGCCAAGTTCCTGGTATGTCTTTGTCTCTCGAATGAAGTCACTTTGATCTCTTTGTTAGGATGAGAATTGGTTGGATGATCAATAGTTTGTTAGTACATAAGCCTCCAACAACCATTCTTGTGTAGAAAGAAATATGTGCTCACACTTTATGTTAATAGGATTTTCTGTTGTTGTGAACCATAATCCTAAAATCTCAACACTACAGAGTATGTATAGACGGTGCCATGAGTCATGCTAGGGCACAAAAGGTGGTGGGTGGAATTGTTGTCCAGAGTCAGAAAGGGCTGGACCAGCCATTGCGCTCACGGGGCACTGGTTGGTTGGTGCTGCAGATGGGCTGTGAATGGCACATGTCCGTGCAGAAAAAACAAAAAAAAATCACTAGCTGATTCCTAAGAGACCCTGACCTCCTTGAAAAACAGAAAACACAATGAGCTGGAAGCCAGAAGAAAGTGAGAAATTGAACCACACACTCTGAAAGGTGTCATCTGCCTAGAGGTTGGTGAAGCTTTAAAAAGCTCTAGAGGGATTTACACTTGCAGTCGTGATGGGGTTACTGATACCAGACTAGTCCTGCAACTGAAGAAAAAGATAACCTAGAAAACTGGGGGAAAATATTTTATAGGCAGTGGAAAATAAGCAACCCAAAACCATTATCCCCAAGATAGAAAAACTTACAAGGTGAACACTCAAACTCACCCAACTCCCTGCCAGCACACAGTTTCCTGAGCACTGAGGAGAGAACTAAAGTTTAAGCCAGGCCTTGTGTGCGCCACCTAATGACAGCAGTGGCACATTGTTCAAGGTAAAGATGGCGGATCTTTACCTGATCAGGTGACCAGACAAGGGTGGAAGTTGGGAGGAGGGATAAAGGTCATAGCATTGTGATAAATTTGGCCCTGAGTCAATACCTTAGATCTTATCGGGAAGATTGTGTATCCTGCCAGTGAGAAAAGCAACAGGAGGGACTTGTGACCCAGGGATTAAATCGCCATCCACCATAGTTTCCGTGTTCCTTCCTTCACTTGCATGGGGAAGGTCACCCTTTGTGCAAAAGATAATTAAAGCCTCATATTCTGTCATCTGTGCCTCCCACATCCATCCTTTGTTTGGACAAGTGAACTCCTGTGAGCCGTTTCAAACAGCCTGGAAGGTAAACTGAGAGACAGAGAAAAGACTTTAGCACAGCTGAGAGAGCCAAATCTGCACTATTGGGTTGGGTGCTGGCCATAAGGGAGCTTGCAGGGAGGGCTACCCAGCGCCTAGATGGGGTCCCTCACCAGGCAATGATCAGAGACTGGGCTGTACATGAGCAAGCAGGAAGAGGAGACCTGGGCTCCCCGGAGAGCAGCTACCACTGGAGGTGAAAATGAACAGATACTAGACGGCTGCACTGCTAGAGGAACAGCAGTGCCCAGGGACTGAGTTCTGATGCCAAAGAAGCGGGAGAGCCTCAGGACTTTATCAACAGCCCTGGAATTCACTTAAGATTCCGGAAACATTTTGCTTTAGAAATAAATGACTATTCTTTAGAGGAGGAGCCAGCCAAATTTTTCAATAAGGGATAACATAGTAAATAATTTTCTGTGTGTTTGCTGTATGGTTTAGGGTAAATATTTGACTTGGCTGTCATAGAAAAGTCAGCCATACACATACCTAAATGAAGAGCACTGTGTTCTGATAAACCTTTACTTTCAGAAATATGGAGAAGCACAGACAGGAGAGTCCACACATGCTAAAGAGAACTAACACCCTTCAGAAGAAAATAACAGAATGCAGACTGCTACAAAATATTATTCAAACTATCCAATACTCAATCAAAAACCTCTAGGCAAATAAGAGGAAGCTGAAAATTATGTTCCATCATTAAGAGAAATAGCAGTCAAAAGTAACCAACATGAAGTGGCTTTGAGTCTTTGCTGAATAGGAAAAGCCTTTAAGTCAGCTGTAGTAAATAATGTTCAAACAATCCAATGAAAATATGTCCAAAGCCTGCAAGGAAAAGTATAGTCCAATGAATAAAGAAGAAATTTCAAGAGAGAAGTGAAACATTGGGTGGGGGTGGGGGGAAGCCTAAATCAAATTTACAGAATAAAAAAATACAGTGAAAAATTCACTAATAAGCTTAATAGCTTATTGTATTGGCAAGAAAAAGGGATCTGTGAGCTTGAGGACAGTTTCACCGATACTAGTAATCTAAATAAAAAAGGAAAAAATATTGAAAAAGAAAATGAAACTGGGAATGGTGGCACAACCAGACTGGGCCACATAGTAGGTCCCAGGACATCTTCGGTACAGAGTGAGACCCTATCCCAAAAAAGAAAAAGGAGAAAGAGGAAATGAAAGAAAGAAAGAAAGAAAGAAAGAAAGAAAGAAAGAAAGAAAGAAAGAGAAAGGAAGAAAAAAGGAAAGAAGGAAGACTAACTCAAGGAACCATGGGACAGTACCAAACAGAGCACCTGAAAGAGAAAGCTGTAAGATTGAGCAGAAAACAAGCAAAAGAGATTAAAGAATAATGTCAAAAGTTCTCAAAAGTGATGAAAATTACTAATCCCATAAGTTTGGTAAATCTTAAACAGGATAACTATTTTAAACAGTGAATAGTTTGAGACATGTTAGAATCAAATTCCTGAAAAATCGAGCAGCAAGCAACCGAAGAAAACATGTTAAATACACTGGAACAAGGATAATGATGATCACTGATTTATTATCAGAAACAGGTCCAAAGACAATAGCAAGACATCTTCTCAATGCTGAAGAAAGCTCACAATTCTGCATGTACAGAAAAGAGCCTAATAAGGATATAAAAATATATGCATATTCTGATCAAGAAAATCTGAGAGGATCTGTGCCTCTCAGGACTGGACTATGAGAAATGACAAAGACCCAAAGACCACAGGAAAATGAGACCAGAAAGATCTGCAGGAAGGAATAAGGAGTCTAGAAATGATGAATGAATGGAAGAATAAAATGGACCCCAGGTCGAGGCATTCTAATAGGGGTGGTCCTAAAGGCCATCACTGTCCCTTGCACTGGCTGGTAACACTGCCACAGAAAAGGCATAGCTTTCATTGAATACCTACTGGATGCTTTCCACCTAAATAGCACTAGATACTTCCTATCTAAAATCTGATTTAATTTTTGCATCAACATTGTAGTAGAAATTACTATTCTTTCCAGATATGACTCATAGTTGGGAGATTTGGAAGTAGGTCCCTGGCGGTATATTGCTTGATTCCTTTGATCCCAGTCCATGTCAGCTTCTCATCTCCATGAGAACAAGAGGTTGTGCATGACAACATGACATCTAGAATCAGCTAGACATGTTGCAGGAAAGGACTTAGGATCTGTAATGGAATTGGTATTCATTGAGTGTTTATTTTGTGTTAGGCACCATGGTATACATGATTTTGTCTCAATAAAGACTGTGTACAAACATTTCACTTTGATCTCTAATTTATTAAGGTTAGAAAGAGAATACAAATGATAGATAGATAGACAGACAGAGGAGATGAGAATTTATTAGGATGTCTTACAGAGTCTAAAGAGGGAGTTCAAAATGGCTGCCTGCACACGTAAGAGCTAAAGGGTCAAGTAGCAGCTCCAGTGTGAGAGAGAAGTATCAGCAGGAGAGCAGCTGTGAGTCTGCACGGCAGATCACTGTCCGAAGGTGATGGCAAAAACCTGAAGACTGGAGCAAATCCACAACAGAGAACAAGGACCAAAGAGTCAGTGTCTAGAGATGATGGCAAAAATCAGAGCTCTCCCAGAAATAGCCATGATAAACTTTCTTCTTCCTTCCTTTTTACTTAATTTGAGCTGCCAGTGTGTTGGCTGGGCCACCCACATCCAGGGTGGGTCTTCTTCCCTCATTTGCTGGCCTATAAATCAATCACACCCAAATCTCTGACCTTCAGATTAACTGGGTGTTTTCAAATCCCATCAAGTTGACATAATACTTTTATTTTGGAACCACTCTTGGGAAGGCTTGAGAGAGATGAACCCCAACAAACACGTGGGATGTAGGTTAAATCTACTGGGACCCATGTGAAGATGAGGCAGGTAAGAGAGATCACACTCAAGCTGCCTCCATGAGACGAGTCTCTACATGGCCTTAGACAGAGAGTGAGAGAGAGAGAGAGAGAGAGAGAGAGAGAGAGAGAGAGAGAGAGAGAGAGAGAGAGAGAGTTACTGGGGATTACAACCGCACTGAGCTATGTCTCCACATATTTTTTTTTTTTTAGTCAAAGTTTCATTAAATTGCTAAGTTGCCCAGGCTGGGCTTGAACTTACAATCCTCCTGCCCCAGCCTCCCAGGGTAGTGGAAATAACAGGCATGTGACATCACACACCGCTGAATCTCTGATCATTTTATTATCTGCTGTTTGCATGAGGAGTTGAGTCCCAGGCTGGGCTCTGCAGTCCACAGTGCACATGTGTCTCCCCAGTGCAACTTATCTGAGTATCCCGCTGAAGGGGCTAAGCTTCTGTTCTGCTGAGTGCTCCTGTTCTCTCTGTTTTGGAAGTGGGTGAGGGGGTAATGAGGTGCGGCTTTGTAACATTAAGGGGAAATGTTGCATTTATCAAAAATGTACCTCACTGGAGAGAACATATGCTGAGTATTAGACATAGCAGAATCCCTCTTACTTGAGCTGGGTGGGAACAAAATTGAAAGACACATTGCTAACAAGGAGCGTGTAATGACTCAGGGATGCAATATAAACAGAATGCAAAGGAGACTCACATTCTAAGATGACATGCAAGTGCTGGTGTGGGCAGTCAGATGAGCCACAGGAGCTCAGGTGAGGGGAACCATGGACAGCCTCACAGATCATGGAGATCTGCACACAAGTGGGGAATGGGTACCAAGAAGGACACTGACAGCCAAGGGGCAGATGATGACTGGGTTTCACAGACAGACTTTGGGGTTAGAACTCACATCCAAACTTCTCTATAACTGTGCATTTTTTCCAGAAGAGGGACCACAGTTCACATACAATTGTCAAAGGGTCTTTAATGACTGGAAGACCCGGAGTCAACACTGTAGGGGCTAAGAATAATCATCAACTTTATCATTGCTCTTACGGCCAGGCACCATCTGTCTTGAGGTGCTTTTGTTTGTTGATTTTCGCTTCCTATAAATAATTCAAGTGAAAATAATTTCAAAACCATAGAGAGAGTGCCAAGGACAGCACTGGAGACAGAAAGGTATTTTTGGTCCTTCCAGCCACCCAAAGCGATGGCTTTGGGAGGTGACTGCCACATAAATTCTGGAATCAGGCTGGGTACCTGAATCTCACTTGGGAAGCTGTATCCCCTGGTTTGGGAAATGTCAGCTCTGGTAGTTTCAGGGTGTGCACATGAGTAAAAGTGGCCTCTGTGTGTTTTCATTTTATACTCCTTTTCAGGGAATCTCCAGAGGGCTGCCCTGGTCAGTAGCTACTGGCCCTGAGGACTGAGAACATCCTCCTGCCTCCCTCCTTCCCTGTGCCCACAGAAACCCCATCTACCAATACAATTCCGGATTTCTTCTGTTGCTAAGAGCATTATGGGATATGGCATCTACAATGCAGCTTTGGAGAGCATGACCACTTATCATCCAGACCTTCAGGCCTGTGGCTTTAAATTTAGATCAAGGAAGGGAGAAACTGATTTGCAAGTTTCTTTACCAATCTGAGTTCTTTTGCCCGGGGATCTGGTTGATTGGAAGTGACTTTCACAGTGATAAGAAAACTGGATTAATTAATGTTGTTCCAATTTTCTGGTTATACTCAGGAATGTGTCACAATGCCCAAATCACAATGACTCATCACTTCAGAGAGGAAAGACTAAATTGTGAGTCTGTGAAAGATTTGCTCAGCCAGGAATTCCGCAGAAAGGTTTTGTTCTAGTTTAAAGACCAACATGGCAAAGCTATGGGCTTTCCACGGGCGTAGAATTTTCCTACATAAAGCCAAACAAAGTGGGTCTTCATTTACATTTTAGAGTTGTCTTTTCCCCCCTCTCCCTTCTCTGCCTCCTTCCGGGGAAAAAAAGAATCTTCAGAAAGGAAGCCGTGAGCCACCCATACATTTTCCCTGTGTTGCAGAGACCTGCTTCACTAAAAAATGCTGGAGACCTGCAGGGTCTTTGGGGTTGAGGGGTGATTCTGAGACATCCAGAATGCTGTAGGAGTTTAATCTTCCATGCTGATGCAATCATGAGTATATGGTACTCCTGAGGGTTTTTTTTTTTTTTTTTTTGCCAGCTATTATCTAATGCCAGGACAAATGGAACAACTTGATGTCAAGCAAGGACAGCACAGTCTGTTCCTGTTACTTTCAAGTTTCTGTCTGCTTTTCTTTTGTTTTTAAGGGAAAAGATGAAAACTCCAAAAGTTTTCAGTTAAAACTAGAAGCCATGTCTTGTGTAGGGCTGTAGAGCAGACACTGCAGTGTTGAAAGTGCCTGGTATGAAAAAGAAGTGTTCTGCTTCTTACGTAGTCGAGGATATGGTAAGGGCATCCTGTCATCTTTGACTCATTCTCATTTGGGAAAGGGACTTATATTATTCTTAGTAGCTGAGTTAGGGGTCTGTTAAAGTTTGTTATTGATAGCACTGACAATGTTACAGTTCAGTACTAAAATGTCCCCAAAAGTCATGTGCTTGGAAGGTGGCTGGATCATGGGGGTACTGTGATCAATCACTAGAGAATTCATTCATTGACAAGTTCAGTAGTTAGATGTGCTGATAGCAGGTGGAGCCTGGCTGCAGGGATGGGTCACTGGGGACGCAACCTGAGGGCGTGTTTCTTGTCACTGTCCACTCCCATCTCCCTCTGCTTCCTGGCTGCCATGATGTGAGCAGCTGTCCTCCAAAAGCCCTTCCACCATGCCTGTGGCTTGGAGCTGGTTATGGCCTAAAGCCTGTAAAAATTGTGAATCAAAATAAATCTCTCCTCCTTTCACTTGCCGATGTCATGGATTATGTCTCAGCCATGATAAAGTGCTCTGCCCATCATGAGAGTCAGTGATTCTGTTCCTACCAAAAAAACTTGCACCCATCTGTAAACTTTCCCACTTGTGTCTAGGTCACATTCTGTCATTGAGGAGAGGAGCCAAGTTTCTTCCATTTGGGACAAAGCCTGAACTCTGAAAAGGGAGAATGTTTCCCAAATTACAATTAACAAGTTGGCTTGATTTCCAAGTCTTCATGGTCTCCAAAAAAAAAAAAAAAAAAAAAGTTGTGTGTCTTGTGTGTAGGGAGAGTTACATAGTCATTTTCAGTTTTGTAGCTGGGCCACTGAAGAAGTTTGCTTGGTATAGGCTGGGAAAAAAAAAAAAATCTTCAAGCTCCCAGTGGTCACATGAAGCAGCCATTGCCATGCACTGGCTAGTGAGCAATGTTTCTCAGCCATAGTACATTTTAAGCAGGTCAAACTGTTCAGCAGTCCCGACTCTCACCCCTGTTGACAATGGCCTTTAGACACTGTGACAACAAAAATGCCCTCCTTTTTCCCTGCCCTCCAGTGTCTTTTCCAATACTGCTTCCTGGTGAGAAGCACCGGGCCAATTCACAAGCAGCAGTGCTTGGTGTCCCAGACGTTGGGGGTCGGGTCAGGAAAAGGGAACAGCAACCCAATACTCACCCAAGAAGCATAATGCCACGTACAACTGGCTACTCATATGGAACTACTGGGACACACATGTCAGAAGAAATCATTTGCCTTGGCCAGGCACACTAGAATGAGTCAGCAGTGTGAGGGAGAAGGATCCTTTGTTTTTAGGAGTTCAAGACAAATCTGGGCAACATAATGAAATCCTATGGTAAAAGAAAGGAAGGAAGGAAGAAACAAAAGGAGAGAGAGAATGAGGAGGGAAGAAAGAAGAAACTGATCTCCATTGGGGTTCAAGGTCAGAGCACAATCAATGCTGAATCCTAAAAACATGGAGCTAAAGCTGCTTAAATTTCTTTCACTACAGGTTAAATCAATATGAGTTCCAGAAACTAGAGAAGGAGAAAGTGTAATTGACCAGGTTCAAGAAGAAAAAGGGCCTGCAAGCTGGTCAACTGTCTTGTTTCTGCACCCCACAGGGTTCTTCCCTTCCAACCTACCCTCTTCCCTCACCCCATTCTCTTATTTATGTAGCAGAGCCCAGATCATTTTGAACAAGGATGTTAATTCAGCTTTCCATCACTAGACAAAATACCTGAACAAACAGATTAAGGGAAGCTCATGGTTTTGGAGGTTTCCATCCACAGCCAGCTGGCTCCATGGCTTTTAGGCCTGTGGCAAGGCAGAAACCTGATGGCAGATGGACATGGGAAGTCCTTCTCCCTTCATGGCAGCCAAGAAGCAGAGACAGATGGGGAAAAGCCAAGAGGAAAAAGCTGGGAATAAATTATATCCATCAAAGCCATGGTCCCAGTGGCCTGCTTCATCCACTTAGGCTCCACCGGCTCATCATCAGATTATTAGCTATAAACCTATCAATCAATAACCCATTGATGAAGTTAGAGCTTTCAAGATCCAATCACTTCCCAAAATCCTCACATCAAAACGCTGCTGCATTGGAGACTAAGCCCCCCAGTACCTGCATTTTGGGGGATATATACCCAGACCATACCATCAGGGGAAATCACGTTACAAGAAGTAGGGCTGGTTGATGGAGTAGAGAAGGTTCAGTCTGAACTATGAGTCTTTGGTATATTTCAGCCATACAGCACAGACTTAAGACTTCCTCTCAAGACTTCCTGCTGACAAGGAAGAATGTCTCATCTACTCTTTTAGAGTTTCCAGCTAAGTCTATGAATCAAAATGACGTAAGTCAAGTTAACAGCAAAGCATAGAAATTTTAATAACTCTTAAATTGCATGGGGAAAAAACAAAAACCCAATGGAGGGATCAGAACAGAAAGTTTATATAATCTATTAAAAGAACAACTTCAGACAAGTTAAAGAATTGGAGCAAAGAAGGACTTACAAATTGGGCAGCACCCAAAACCAGAGAAGGCTCAGTGTGAGCCACTCTGCAGCGAGGGCAGTGGGCTTTATGAACAGAACAAGAAGCAAAATAAGAAACAGTTTGATTGGTGAGAACTTCACACTCACCTTATTTGAACAGGACTGCTTGACAGTGTGTGCCAAAGATCATGTGTGTACCTGAGATTTGGCTCATTTTACTCCTAAATCAGGTTGTCCATAAATTAAATCTGTTTTTGATTAGTTCATAAATGCATGAGGTCTGCAGACAGTTTCAGGCTGAGTGTAACAACTTTTAGGCAAAGAAAGATGAAGTGACAAGACAGAAATGTTGGGGGCCCAAGGGGATGACTTGCAGGTAAGTGTCTAGGGAATACATGGAGAGTGGAGGAACTCGTGGAAGGTGAGAGTGATTTTAGTGAGTTTGTTCAGATCCACCTCAGTGTCAATCTCAGCCTCAGTGATAAGAATGTTTCTCTCTCTGTGGTTCAGGGAGGGCATCTTTCCAATGGAGAACTTTGCATCTCTTTTTAGGTATAAAGGAAGAAGTCTGAGAGCCTTTCCTGCACCTGATCTTTGTCAAGTGCCTTCAGTTCAGTGTGCCCCTGGCCCCCAACATTTCTCTTGTCACTTCATTTTTCTTTGCCTTGACCTACAGTGACTCAACTTACAATTTCTCCACTTTCTGACAACCCCTACAACCAGTCTGTCTTTCATTTTCAGTGCAATGCCCAGTAAATTACATGAGATAGTCAACACCTTATTATAAATGGGCTTTGAATTAGGTGGTTTTGCCCAACTGAAGGGTTATGTGTTTTTACAATAGCGCATTTGAAGTAGGACAGGCTTAGCTACAATGTCAGCAGGTGTGAGAGTTAGGCTTAAAATGTCACCTTGACAGGAATAAGAGACTCCTGGGGAGGTGACTGGACCATGGGGACACTATAATCATCAGTGGGTTGACCCATTAATGCTCATTGCTGGATGCATTGTTAGGAGGGAGGGCCCTGTTGAAGGTAGGTCACTGGGGCACACCTTTGGAGAACATATCTCTCACTGTCTCTCATATTCTGCTGCCCAGGTGCCATAAACTAAGCAGCCTTGCAATACCATGTCCTTCTGACACGATGTTCCTGCCTTGGAGGCCCATGAGCTGGCCTTTACTGTCCACAGTTCTATCAGCATTCTAGTCTTCTGAACTTGGAACAGAAGCATTCATCAGGTTCTACTTACAGCACTCTGGGGCTTTGTAGCCCTTCAAACCTTTCCAAACTCCTCTCACAAATCAGTTCAAAATCTCCTAAACCACACAATCACATGCTCACAGCAATGAACCCACTCCCAGTACCAATTTTCTGTACTGATCAGCTTTTCCTTCACTGGTACAAAATAAGTGACATCTACAACTTAAAGGATGACAGATTTAATTTGACTGGTGGTTTTTGAAGGTTCAGTCCATGGTTGGCTGGCTCTAACTGAAAATGCAGAACATTAGCCAGGAGTACCCATCCATAAGCCAACAGCCAACATGGCTTAGTTAAAAGTGCCACGTTCTAAGCTCCTCCCCTTGCTTCCTGATGGGAGGTTAACCTTCTTTCCGAAGTATGGCTCACAAAGGAATGTCCCTACAGGTTACACCCAGGAGCTGCTGCTGGAATGTCATCTCCAAGAACTTGACCAGTTAAAGAGAAACATTAGACCATGGTTTGGAGTCAAAGTCAGCAGCTTATGACAAAAGCTCACTTTGTCATTCCCACGCTCAGTCCCACAAGCTGAAAAGCTTGAAGGGAAAGGTTGGATAAATCTGTCCTCAGTACAGGAGACCAGAACAGACCAGGCAAAGGTAAATAACCTCCTGGTTAAGTTGCTAGCACTTACAGAGTATTCCTAACTAAAGGACTCTTCAAGGTCATCAAAAACAAACACTTTAGCAGTAAACAGGAGGAACACCCTTGACCATGAACACAGGACTGTTGCCTTTGGTTAACTTCCATTTTCCGTTCTTATCAAGACTGACCTATTACATAACAGACACCGCCGGACGATTTCCTGTCACTGCAGCTTTTGATTCAAAACCACACCACGAGTGGGAAAAACAAAACATAAAATTCTTCCATGGCTCCTCTGAGCAATGACTGTGCGTTTTTATTAGTGTTTTATGATGCCATGGCAGGTCCTTCAGTAATTTCTATTTCCTCTTTAAAAGACTCTTAAAATTGAATTTGCATTCACCAGATTTCCGTGACAATTAGGGGTGGAAAGCTTACCCTTGCTTCTGGAAAAGGCATAATTACACCTTAGAATAGGTAGCCAGTCTCTGAGAACGCAGTTCCATGAAAGGTGATCTTGTAACTAAGAGTCCCTTGTTTCTGCAGCAGGGAGAAAGGGCCTAGTGCGGGAAAGAATGCCTAGAAGGCCATCATCACCCACTGGGTTTGCAAGTTGTTTGAAGGAGAATGTAGAGGACCTGCCAGAGATTTTTTTTCTTTCTTGAATTTCACAGGAAGTGCACACTCAGCTACTTATATTTTTCTTTTGTCTCTGATCATAGTCATTAAATATTGCTTTATAGAGAAGAATCACTAGAATTGTAGTTTCTAAGGAAAAACAAAAACAGCCCTACAGCCTTGGTTCTGTCGCGTTTCTCCCCGCCAGCTCCCCGGGTCCTTGTATATAAGTCACCTTGGGTGGGCTGCCTCAGCAGCAGCGCTGGAGTGGGTCCTGCGCCAGAAAGTGCTGTGTGCTTTGGGGAAGACTAGCCCTGGTGAGGCCCTGGTAGGACGCGGCCGGTCCCCCCTGTGCTCATCTTCAGGCCTGACACTTAGGCCAAGACGTTTCCATCCCGACCTTCAAACTCCCATTTTTAGGCAGCTAGCGCCCCTTCCCCCCACGCCAGCACCACCAGGAGATGCTTCCCCAGGGAAAAGGGCAACCGGGCTCATTTT
>PVKB01002891.1:0-68117 GCA_004027205.1 Ctenodactylus gundi
GTTAAGCAAGTTCCCTTGCCCGCGGTGGTGGAGTGCTGTACCTGTCCAAATTCAAGCAGTGTCCTGCGGCCGCCAAGCCCCGCCTCACCCGCGAGACCTCTAGGGGCATGGAGCAGTTGCACGCACCAACTGCGCTCTTAAGCGAATTCCACTCCCCGCGGCGGCCGAGCACCATACTTGTCCAAATTCAAGCAGTGTCTTACAGCAGCTGGTATGCCCCACCTCTCCAGCAAGACCTGTAGGTGCACAGAACTGCTGCGTGCTTCACCTGTGCTCTTAAGTTCCACAGCCCGTGGCGGCCGAGTTCTGTACCTGTCCAAAACCAAGCCGGTTCCTGCAGCCACTGGCAAGCCCCGCCTCTTCCGTGAGACCTCTAGGTGCATGGAGCTGCTGTGCGCTTCACCTGTGCTCTTAAGCAAGTTCCATTGCCCTCGACAACTGAGCGCCGTACCTGTCCAAATTGAAGCAGCTTCCTGCAGCTGCTGGCAAGACCCGCCTGTCCCATGAGACCTCTTGGTGCATGGACCAGCTGCGCACTTCTCCTGCGCTCTTGAGTTCCACTGCCCTCAGCGGCCGAGCCTCCTACCTGTCCAGATTCAAGTAACTTCCTGCAACCACCGGCATTCTTCACCTCTCCCGTGAGACCTCTAGGTGCGTGGAGTATCTGCGTGCTTCACCTGTGCTCTTAAGTTAGTTCCACTACCCACGGCGGCCGAGCACTGTACCTGCCCAAAACCAAGCACATTCCTGCAGCCACTAGCAAGCCCCGCCAGTCCCGCGAGACCTCTGTGCGCGGGCCAGCTGCACTCCTCACATACGCTCTTAAGTGAGTTCTACTGCCTGCGGCTGCCGAGCACCTTACCTTTCCAAATTCAAGCAGCGTCCTGCAGCCGCAAGCAAGCCCCACATCTCCCGTGAGATCTCTTGGTGCGCGGAGCAGCTGCGTGCTTCACCTGCGCTCTTAAGCAAGTTCCACTGCCCGAAGCGGCCGAGCACCGTACATGTCCAAATTCAAGGAGCTTCCTGTAGCCGCTGGCAAGACCCACCTGTCCCGTGAGACCTCTTGGTGCGCGGAGCAGCTGCATGCCTCACCAGCGCTCTTAAGTGAGTTCCACTGCCTGTAGCGGTCGAGCACCTTACCTGTCCAAATTCAAGCAGCGTCCTGCAGCCTCAAGCAAGCCCCACATCTCCTGTGAGATCTCTTGGTGCGCGGAGCAGCTGCGTGCTTCACCTGCACTCTTAAGCAAGTTCCACTGCCCGAAGTGGCCAAGCGCCATACCTGTCCACATTTAAGTAGCTTCCTGCAGCCGGCGGCAAGCCGCACCTTTCCCGTGAGACCTCGAAGTGAGCGGAGTGGCTGCATGCCTCACCTGCGCTCTTAAGCGAGTTCCACTGCCAGCGGAGGCCGAGCGCCTTACCTATCCAAATTCAAGCAGCTTCCTGCAGCCGCTGGCAAGCCTCGCCTCTCCCTAGACACATCTAGTTTGTGCGGAGCGCTGTGCGCCTCTCCTGCACTCTTAGACGAGTACCATAGACCATGGCTACGAAGGACTGTACTTGTCCAAATTCAAGCATTGTCCTCCAGCCGTGAGCAAGCCCCGCATCTCCCGCGAGACCTCTAGGTGCACAGAGACGGTGCGTGCCTCACCTGTGCTCTTAAGCGAGTTCCACTACATGCGGCGGCCAAGTGCGGTACCTGTCCAAATTCAAGCAGCTTCCTGCAGCCCTGGCAAGCCCCGAAACTCCCACAAGAGCTCTAGGTGCGCGGAGCAGCTGCGCATCACCTGCACTCTTAAGCGAGTTCCACTGCTTGCAGCAGCCGAGTGCCGTACCTGTCCAAATTCAAGCAGCTTCCTGTAGCTGCTGGCAAGCCCCACCTCTCCGGCGAAAACTCTAGGTGTGTGGAGCAGCTATGCACTTCACCTGCACTCTTAAGCGAGTTCCACTGCCTGCAGCAGGTGAGTGCTGTACCTGTCCAAATTCAAGCAGTGTCCTGCAGGAGCCGATATGCCGCGCCACTCCGAGATCTCAATGTGCGCGGAGTAGCCGCGCACCTTACCTGCACTCTTAAGCGAGTTCCACTGCCCGGGGCAGGTGAGCGCCATACCTGTCTAAATTCAAGAAGTGTCCTGCAGCAGCTGGTATGCCCCGCCTCTCCGGCGAGACCTGTAGGTGCGCAGAACAGCTGCGCGCTTCACCTGCGCTCTTAAGCGAGTTCCACTGCCGGCAGTGGCCGAACGCCATACCTGTTCAAAACCAAGCCAATTCCTGCAGCCACTGGCAAGCCCCGCCTCTCCCGTGAGGCCTGTAGGTGTGCGGAGCAGCTGTGCATTTCACCTGCACTCTTAAGTGAGCTCCACTGCTTGCAGCGGCTGAGCGCTCTACCTGTCCAAATTGAAGCCGCTTCCTACAGCCACTGGCAAGACCCGCCTCTCCTGCAAGACCTCTAGGTGTGCGGAGCAGCTGTACGTCTCACGTGCGCTCTTAAGCAAGTTCCTTTGCCCGCAGCGGCCCAGCGCCGTACCTGTCCAAATTCAAGTAGCTTCTTGCAGGCGCTGGCAAGCCGCGCCTCTCCCGCGAGACCTCTAGGTGCCTGGAGCAGCTCTATGCCTCACCTTGGATCTTAAGCAAGTTCCACTGCTTGCGGAGGCCGAGCGCCTTACCTGTCCAAATTCAAGGAGCTTCCTGCAGCCGCCGGCAAGTCCCGCCTCTCCCGCTAGACCTCTAGGTGTGCGGAGCAGCTGCACGCCTCATGTGCACTCTTAAGCAAGTTCCACTGCCTGTGACGGCCGAGTGCCAAACCTGTCCAAATTCAAGCACCTTCCTGCAGCTGCCAGCAAAACCGGCCTCTCCTGCAAGACCTCTAGTTGCGTGGAGTAGCTGCGCGCCTCATCTGCACTCTTAAGCAAGTTCTACTGCCCACAGCGGCTGAGCGCTGTACCTGTCCAAATTCAAGCAGCTTCCTGCAGCCGCCGGGAAGCCCCACCTCTCCTGCGAGACCTCTAGGTGCGCGCAACAGCTGCGTGCTTCACCTGCGCTCTTAAGCAATTTCCTCTGCCTGCGGCCGTCGAGTGCCATACCTTTTCAAAACCAAGCCGATTCCTGCAGCTGCTGGCAAGCCCCGCCTCTCCCTCGATACCTGTAGGTGCGCAGAGCTGCTGCATGCTTCTCCTGCACTCTTGAGTTCCATTGCCCATGGCGACCGAGCACCGTACCAGTCCAAATTGAAGCAGCATCCTGCAGCTGTCGGCAAGCCCTGCCTCTCCCGCAAGTCCTCTAGGTGCGAGGAGCAGCTGCCCACTTCACCTGCGCTCTTAAGCGAGTTCCACTGCCCGAAGCGGCCGAGCCCCCTACAGGTCCAAATTCAAGCAGCTTTCTGCAGCTGCTGGCCAGCCCCACCACTCTCTCAAGAGCTCTAGGTGTGTGGAGCAGCTGCACGCCTCACCTGCACTCTTAAGCAAGTTCCACTGCCTGCGGTGGCCTACCGGCGTACCTGTCCAAATTCAAGCAGCATTCTGCAGCCTCTTTCATTATTTGTAAACAATTCGTCATTTACAATAGGAGTGAATGTTAGGACTGGGGCAAACTAAAATATCTAATCACTTAATCACATAGTAGAATTTCCCTATGAAACAGATCACACTTTTTGATTATAGCTTTCATGACCTTACAAGCAGGGCTAGTGGGATGAAGGCAACAGCGATGGGGCAGTTGTGAGATGCAGGGATGTATTTGAAATGGTACCTGAAAGCATTGGAATCATAGAATCTGCAGGATCCCCGACTTCCACACCTTTTAAATCCCCACTGGAGGCATGAAGTATCGATCAAAACTCCAAAATATACTGGAGCTGGGATTCCTGCTGCAAAATAAATCATTGCAACTCTAAATACATGTGTATAGTTTTGAGGATGAATGAATATCTGGAAGCACTTACTTCTAGTCCAATGATTACTGTTTGGGAGACTTTTCTTTAAATTATCAATTACCTCCTAAAGTCTACAGACAATTTTTTCTATAGCTCAGTCTTCTCTCAAAAGCTCCAGACTCAGCAATAACTACTGTGGGAGATTTCAATCCAGGCAGAAGCTTATTCCCTGAGACTTCCAATTCCACATGGGCACAGCTACTTCCTCTCCAGACCTGGTCATTTCTTAGCAGTCTCTCAGGTACTACAAACTTTGGAGTCCTCTGTGATCCCCCTCTTCCTCTAGGCTCTGGTCCTGACCACATTTAATCTGTCTCTGACCACGCCAATTCTATTTCCTAACTACATCTAAAAAAAAAATTCTCTCCTTCCCATCCCTTTGCCCTCCCTTGACCCCATTATTACTGCTTTTTCTTCTACCTTAAATTGAAATCAAGAGCCAATTTGTGATTCTTCCTTCCTTCCTTGACTCTTTCCCACCAACTTATTCTTGCTACCTAATGTCATATTCTAGTGACAATCACTGAGAGTAGTTCAAAAGAACACTTTCCATTTTTATAGCTGAAGCAAAATTAGTTCTAAGCATCTTCCCATCTTACTGATGGGCTTTTTTCTTTGCTCTCTGAGGGCACTCTTGTTAAGGCAATGGACTTAGTGACACAAGCAAGTGCTGAGAGAAGACGCTTCAAAAAATATGGTGGCTCTCAAAGAGCCTCTATTTTGCATTTCAGATGCTCAGTAAATGTTTCTTTAAAAAACGAAAGTAAGAATCAAGCAAAGGAGGGAAGGAGTAAAGGAAAAATAGGAAAAAAAATAAGAGTAGGGATGTAGCTACCTACGTTATGCATTGAAAAGTGTCCAAAATATACTTCTGAGGAGCTCCATAAATAAAAGCATAGATTATACTTACCAAGAACTCTTATTGCTAATGTATAGATACCCAGGGCAAAAGACTTAAGCTGTGGCTTAATGCACCTAGAAACAAAAAAGCACTATTACCAACAATACAAATAATTTTTTAAATCAATTAGTGATAATCTGGTTAGCACATATGAAATCACATTAGAACTCAGGTGGTACTGATGAAGAACACAGTCATGTACTGGAACAGCAAAGGCAACTAACACAAAACGCTGATACTAACACCAATACTTCTGTACTAATACAAAAGCTAGGTTCCGTGAGTTCAATGAGTTCATGGTTCCACGAGTTCACAGTTCAGCGAGTTCGTGGTTAGTGCCTCTACAAGGGCAATCACCCCAACAGGCATATTTGGACAGCATTGGAAAAGATAAAATTATCCCTTAATCAGCAAAACAACAAAGACTCAGACAAATTTTTTTTTCTAAAAAAATATTCACAGAAGTCTGAAGCAAGAATAAATGACTAACCACCTACAATAGCCTTTGTAGGGCCTTCTGGTATAAGAGCACAAACTGACCAGAGTTGATACACTCGTTGTGATATGCTGGACAGTGTAAGAACACCTAAGTAACAAGAGTGTCACTCACAGGACTGCCCGCCTTCAATGGAGTAGCCGGTGGATTTGAAGATAATATGGTGCATGATAATATGGCTCAACTCTTGAGTGAGAACTGGAGTACCAAGTACTTCCTACAGATCAGAGCGCCGGCTTTAAAAGAAATAAACACCACTATCTCTCTCCTTCAGCCCAAGGGAGTCCTTCGGCATCCCTGATCACCAGGGGCTACTTAACCATCTTATAATGAGAAATCTGCTTTTCAGAGTATGCCTCCCACAGCTTTCGCGACGGCTTGGCGCATCAAGATGAGGTGTTGAAGAAGTTGGCACATGTGTCCAGAAACTCTTGAGCTAAGTTTTTGTTTCCCTTGTTCTCAAACCCACACTTCCACTGGCCAATACAAGTGTCTCAGCTTTTCCTAAGGCCACCTTGAGGACAACAAATTTGTGGCGGCCTTCAGTTTAGTTAATCAAATTTTTATAATAAAAATCATGAGAAACTAAAATCTATTCATGCTTTTGATAGTCTCAAAGTTAAAAAAACAGTATTTATCCTTGAATATAAGAATTAATTTGAGAATCACCCAGTTTGTGTCCAAGAAGGTTGATTTCTAGCACATTTTAGCTTTTTTATGTTGAATAATTCATGGAAAATAGTATTTGTAGGTTATTTCGGTCAGAAGTACAATTTAAAAATTGCAAAGAAAATTCAATTAGAAGAAACTATTATCAGTGAGGATCTTATAAAACTAATATTTAAAATTTTGAATGTATATGCAAGTTTATAGCTATGTATAATAGGACAGGCATAATTGATTCTCAAGCACAAGTTATACTGCACTGGAAGAAAATCCTACAAGAAAGATAAGTGAGACTAGGAGCACAAGGGGGAAGGGAACTACACAATATTTTTCATTGCTAGGGATCTTTTTATAAGATTTTCAACTAAGTCAATTGATTAAACATTGTTTTTCAGATCACATTGATTACCACTGAAATACCTTAAAATTTGAAATTGTATTTTCAAACACAATATTTTCATATCAGAAAACAATGCTTACTTACTAAATGCATGTAAAAATATGTACCTCTTCATTTAAAATTACACAAGGGAATATATTATTTTAAAAATTATTTTAGGGTTTTATAAGCAAAAAAAATTGAAGTCACTCACAAGATACTGATCCTCCAGAACCTTCAATCGACCCCCAAACTGAAATTTTCTCAATATAATTATTGAAAGAATATACAGAAAAAGTAATCATCTATACATCAAAATAATAAATACAAAATATGTGATATCAGATGAGTCTTTGATTATAAACTACATTTGCTGTAATTTGATGACACTACATTTAGTCTATTAACAAAATACCCTTAAGACGAGGTAACACTGTCCCCAAAATTAAAGTAGCTTACTGAGGAGTGAGGTGGGCAATAACATTGCTCTAGTCCAATGCTTTCTCATCATTTGAACCCAAAAACCTATCCTTTAACTATATTTTTGATGAGTAAACTAAACTGGAATGTTTGAAATAGTGAAACAAGACTATAAGTCAAATTCTCTTTTTAAAAAATCTATACATGCCACCAACCCTAGAACACCCAATTATGTAAACCAAAAACTACTAGATCTGAAAGGACACATAGGCCCCAACACAATTATAGTAGGGGACTTTAATACCCCACTGTCACAAATAGATAGGTCAACCAGACAAAAAACCAACAAAGATATACTACTGTTGAAAGACACTATAGAAAACTTGGACATGACAGACCTTTACAGAGTTTTCCATCCAACATCAATTGACTATACGTTCTTCTCAGCAGCACACGGAACATTTTCTAAAATAGATCACGTCCTAGGACACAGGTCATCCTTAAACAAATACAAAGGGATAGAAATAATACCCTGCATACTCTCAAACCATAGTGGTATAAGACTGGAACTCAACAGCAATAGAAACAGAAGAAAATACACAAACACATGGAGACTTAACAACTTACTACTGACCAAACAATGGGTTACAGAAGAAATCAAAGAAGAAATCAAACACTTCATAGAGTTAAATGATGATGGAAGTACATCATATCAAAATCTGTGTGATACAATGAAAGCAGTCCTGAGAGGAAAATTCATACCTATAAATGCACACATCAAAAGAACAGAACAGTCACAAATAAATTCACTAATGATGCACCTTATGAACCTAGAGAAACAAGAAGAACTTAAGCCAAAAGGCAGTAAAAGAGAAGAAATTATAAAGATCAGATCTGAAATAAATGAGATTGAAATTAAAAATACAATAAAAAAGATTAATGAGTCAAAAAGCTGGTTCTTTGAAAGAATTAACAAAATTGACAAACCTCTTGCTAACCTCATCGAGAAAAGGAAAGAAAAGGCCCAGTTTAACGCACTTAGAAATGAAAAGGGTGAAATTACAACAGATCCTGCAGAAATTTAGAATATTATGAGAAATTACTTTGAACACCTATATTCCAACAAATTTGAGAACTGGGAAGAAATGGACGACTTCCTAGATGCATATGAAATACCAAAATTAAATGAGGATGATAAAAATATCTTGAATAACCCCATCACGCACACAGAAATTGAAGCAGTAATAAAAGCTCTACCTACAAATGAAAGTCCAGGCCCAGATGGACTCACAGCAGAAATTTATCAGTACTTTAGGGAAGAACTAACAGCAATCCTCCTCAAACTATTCCATAAGGTGGAAAGCGAAGGAATGCTACCAAACTCATTCCTTGAGGCTAGCATCACACTTATCCCAAAACCAGACAAAGACTTAACCAGGAAGGAAAACTATAGACCAATATCCTTAATGAATATAGATGCAAAAATCCTCAGTAAGAGTCTGGCAAACAGAATCCAACAAGTAATTAGAAAGATCATACACCATGATCAAGTGGGCTTCATCCCTGAGATGCAAGGCTGGTTCAACATACGTAAATCAATCAATATAATACACCATATCAACAAAAGCAAAAACAAAAACCACATGATCATCTCTATTGATGCAGAAAAAGCCTTTGACAAAATCCAGCACCCCTACATGATAAAAACTCTGAGAAAAATAGGTATAGAAGGGCCCTGCCTAAAACTCATAGAAGCCATATATGCCAAGCCTACTGCAAATATTATAGTAAATGGAGAAAAAATTTAAAGCATTCCCTCTCAAATCAGGAACAAGACAAGGTTGTCCACTCTCACCACTTTTATTCAACATAGTCCTTGAAACACTTGCCGTAGCAATCAGACAAGAAAATGAAATAAAGGAAATCTGCAATGGAAAAGTGGAGGTCAAACTTTCCTTATTTGCAGATGATATGATTGTCTATATGAAAGACCCAAAAAACTCCACTATGAAACTCCTAGAAATAATAAAAAATTTTAGCCAAGTCTCAGGACACAAAATTAACACTAAAACATCAATAGCATTTCTATACACTAACAATGAACTTATTGAGCAAGAACTCAGAAAAACAAATCCATTCTCAATAGCTCAGCAAAAAATTAAATAGCTAGGAGTATTCCTAACCAAGAATGTGAAGGACCTATATAGAGAAAACAACAATACATGAAAGAAAGAAGTTATAGAAGACATTAGAAAATGGAAAGACATTCCCTGCTCTTGGATAGGCAAAATGAATATAGTCAAAATAACTATACTACTGAAACTAATATATAGATTCAATGCAATTCCTATCAAAATGCCTACAAGTTTCTTCAAAGAACTTGAAACAACAATTCTTAAATTCATATGGAACCAAACGACACTACGAATGGCCAAAGTAATCCTGAGCAACAAGACCAAAGTAGGAGGCATTACAATCCCAGACTTCAGGCTATACTGTAAAGCCATAGTGGTAAAAACAATTTGGTACTGGCACAAAAATAGACAGATAGACCAGTGGAACACAATCGAGGATGCAGAAACAAACCCAAATACCCTCAACTACCTAATTTTTGACAAAGGGGCCAAATCCATACAATGAAAAAAGGACAGCCTGTTCAACAAATGGTGCTGGGAAAACTGGACATCCACATGCAGAAGAATGAATCTAGTCACATACCTATCACCATGCACCAAAATCAAATCAAAATGGATTAAAGACCTAAACATTAAAAATTAAACACTAAACCTTTTGGAAGACCAAGTAGGCAAATTTCTGAAAGACATAGGGGTAGGCAAAGATTTTCTCAGCAGGATACCAAGAGCAAAAGAAATTACCCCCACGATCAACAAACGGGCTCTTGTCAAATTAAAAAGTTTCTGCACAGCAAAGGAAACTGTCAACATTGTAAATAAAGAACCAACAGACTGGGAAAAAATATTCACCACCAACACCTCAGATAAGAAACTCATAACTAGAATACATAGGGAGCTAAAGAAAATTAAGCCATCAAAATAAAGGATACTATTGAAAAATGGGCAAATGAAATGAAGAGGCAGTTCACTCAGGAAGAAGTACAAAGGGCCAATAGACACATGAAAAGATCCTCAACATCCCTAGCTATAAGAGAAGTGCAAATCAAAACAACGCTTAGATACCATCTCACTCCAGAGAGAATTGCTTATATCAACGAATCAAATAGCAATCAATGCTGGCGAGGCTTTGGGAGAAAGGAACCCTCCTACACTGCTGGTGGGAGTGTAAATTCGTTCGACCACACTGGAAAGCAGTATGGAAAGCTCTCAAAAGACTAGAAATAAATATCCCCTTTGATCTGGTGACACCCCTCCCGGGAATATATCCAAAAGAGGCCAAAACAACACACAACAGAGATATATGTATACCCATGTTCACAGCAGCACAACTAGCAATAGCTAGAACATGGAAGTCACCAAAATACCCCTCAATAGACCAATGGATACACAAACTGTGGTACTTATACACAATGGAATACTACGCATCTGTAAGGTCCAACAGTGTGGAGGCTTTTATAGGCAAATGGAAGATACTTGAGAATATTATGCTTAGTGAAGTGAGTCAGAAGCAGAAGGTGAAACATCGGATGGTCTCTCTGATATGAGAGACCCAGACCACAACCATCTCATGGAACTTTAAATGAAAGACAAAGTGAAAAAGTGGGATGGGGGTGGGGGTGAAGGAAGGGAAGTGAGGGTATGGGGAGGGACAGAGGGAGAGCGGGGAAGCCCTTGTCACTTTGACAAGGAAAGTATGTGCACAAAATGCTCAACTCCATTTTAAACCTTAAATTCTGCACATGTACATATCAATAAAATGGGGAAAAAAATCTATACACACCCGTGAAGCCTCCAGAATAAAGAATTTGCAATCACATCTCTGATAACTATATTATGTCTTTTATAAGAACAGGTATAGGAGAATCAATATTCACCTTAGAAGCAACATGTATCCAGGAATGCCACCTAGGGACAACGTATAGGATGTGATGACTGAAATCACAAGGAAATAGAGAAACATTTTGGGACATCCATTATCTTTTTGGCATCTGCCTATCATGCCTGAGAAATTTCCTGATTTAGAGGTTGTGACTTCCACACAGGTGCAGTTATAAAATACCTGCAACACAACAAAAAATCCAATTATTAAGATAATAATGCTTAATTAAAATTAAATGGTTATGTTAAAAGCACATAAAGGACAGTATACATGAATTGCATAAGAAATCGGGGAAATACTCTTATTTTTCGATATTAGAGTATATCAAGCAAGATGAAATCTCCAGCAGTAACGGTGTGTCACTAAGGAAACAGCAGCTGGTAGATCCACGAACTCGAAGCCCGTGCAATTGTCTCTTAGCAAAATCTGTTACAGCCACACCTTCCCGCCCACAGTCACCCAATGCAAGTCACCATCACATCTTGCTTTTATATTGCAGTGGGCTCTTTGTGCTCACCTCATTCCCATTCATCCAGCTGTCGTCTGCTTTCCCCATGATGAAATGATTAAGGTGTACCTTTAAACCTGGCTGTTAGGAGACACAAGCACTCTCAACCTTCCAATGGGGGCTCATTATCCGTATGAAGTTGCATGTCCTTAGAGGGATACCTATACATTGCTAAAAATGGAGTGCCAGTATCCCCTTCTGGTCACATTTCTCAAGGATCTTCTCCCAATCTCTCCAGCCACACCCACCGCCCTTGCGGGGCGCTCTGCCCTTCCACTTGGCCCCAAAGATCCCTCCTGCTAAACATAGTCCTGCTTCAGCTTCTGCTGGGGCAGCTTTTTCTCTGAATGTAATATAGCTTTCATTTACGGTTTCCATTCAGAAGTTTCATTAGAGAAAATGTCTTTGTCCTGCCATTGAATAAGACGTCCCCCACGTCCCCGGCCTCTCATCTACCACCCCCATAATGTCTGCTACTAATTGTCAAGATATGATATGCTTATTGATTTTAGAATATGTCCCCACTAGAATTGAGCCTCTATAAAGGCAAAGGCTTTGCCTTCTCACCAAGATATACAATAGTCTAAAATTGGCCTTCGTGCTAGGCACTGGATAAAAAGGTATTATGTACATGGACATGCTTGGAGGAAAATGACAGAATTTGTAGTGGCTATAAGAGGAAAAAAAATCCTCCTGGATGAATAGATACTGTTTGTAATTCACCAGGAGTTTTTCTAAAATTCATTTATGAAATGAAACTTTGCACTATATAGCATACATATAATATATAAAATGAGTTGTTTTCATCACAGAAGAATTTGAGAATCTTCATAGAAATAAAGCTGGCAGTTCCTTTGATTTTTAAAGGAATGTAATAAGGTAGAAATTTTTGGAGCATGTCATACTGAAAGCTTTTGAGTCTTGACACTTGTCATTTAGTAGCTGTGTGTGTGTGTCAGACAAATGCCAAGTAGCTCAGTGTTTCGGTTGTCATATGAGAAAACAATACTTAGTGAAATGAACCAAAAACAAAAAGCTGAATATAAACGGCTATTTCTCTTATGAAATCCACAAAAATAATCGCATAAAGGCCCAACACTGGTAACAAGGTAAAAAGCGAGGCAAAGGACTCCTCGGTAAGGGGTGATTATCTGAAAAGTTGGGGGTCGTGGATGGGTACTGATGCACTGCTTCCCCAAACCACATGTTTCTAATATGCTATAGAATTTGGAATTCATGCATATATATAAAATAAAAACAAAATATAGAAAATATGTAAAGCAGTAGCTAATTACCTAAGGATAATGAAATTGAAATGCGTTTTTCTAAAGAACCTGTCTTAGCTTCTGGCATGGAATGTCTTCGATAATCTGTTCTAGTTAAGAAAACCTGTATGCATTTGTGCAGTTATAGGAAAAACGATTACCACCTGACAAGGAAACAGGAAAAGGGGCTCAAGAAAAGGTAGACAAAGATTCCAGATGGGTGGGGAATCTTATTGCTGCTACAGATGAATCTTTTCCATTCTGAATAAAATGTCAAGATTAAAAAACATACAAATATTGGAAAATCAACAAATGTCACTTTATATCTTCCCATGTTTTTGCCTAAACACTTAGGATATCCAGTTGATAAGCGTAGGTAAGTTTGTTTGATTTACTTTGCAGCCCTCTCGCACTGTCAAATCAAGGCAGATTCCATTAGCCACAAGCCCAGCACAGCCTGACATACAGGGCCTAAGGGAGATGCTGGAACTGGGGCGGGAGTGCGGCGGTGTGAGGAAACGAGTGAGTGTCTCGATGACTGGAGTGTACCTTATCCACTAGGGGCCCAGTGCCTGTCCTAACTTTATATACTGAAATACCTAACTGAGATAGCACTCAGAGGGGTGACCCAGGAGAGGTAATCACAGCATGAGGCTAGTGTCCTCAAGAGTAGAGTTAGTGTCACTAAAGGAGGGGGCGTCTTGCTCCCCTCTTTGCTTTATGCCATGTGAGAATGGAAGCAAAAGAAGAGAACACGCCAAGCTGGAAGCAGACTCTGCTAACTCATCTACCACCTCAGGATACGCTGGCCGCTCACTTGTCATCCAGCCTCCAGAATGATGAGACATAATTGCCTGTTGCCTAAGCTGCACAGCTATGGCATACTTGCTACAGCACTCCAGACGGGCCAAGGCAGCTTCCCCCGTGGATGTCCACCTTGCCTCCCTCTCTTACCCTTCAGAAACTCCAGTCTAAGCCCACCAACTCTTCAGCTTTTCACAGGCTGGCTTGACTTCCTAAGCTGTCCCTGGACCATCTGCTTCCGAGTAGAGTCTGACCCATCTGAATCTACACTTCCTAATACTGATGTCTGTTTGTCCTTAGCTTCCGAGGGCAAAACCAGAGGAACAGACGACACAGTCACAAAAACTGCTCATGGCACATCCGCACCCTAGTTCTTTCTACTTTAGATCCTCCAGGAATGGTTGCACATTTCCTGCTCCCACACAAAGGACAGGGGGGCTGTTGAACCCCCATGTTAGCGCAGTGCTACATGGTAAAAGCTCAGCAGAAGAGACTGCTTACAATGTCCTTTCCACTCCCGCTGGAGGAGGAGTGACAGCCAGCCAGACAGGCGGACGCATACGTGATTCCGTTCTCCCCACACACTGGCTCCCACTTTGTCTCTGAACATTTGCACCTTGAGTTGCAATCTGAAAAGAGAGCTCGTTCATGATAAGAGACAGGTTTGGTTCTGAAAAAAAGTGTAACAGTATACAGCATTACCTCTTAGCATGGAGAACTCTCAGATTTTCAAAAATCACCGTGCTTGAATGAGACAAAGACACTCTCAAATTTTGCCTGGTGGGAACATGGCTATCTGACCATCAAATGTTCTATTTGAACAGATTTTCCCTGAAAGTTATCTTACACGAGGTCCATGTCTTAGCCTGTGGCTTTCATTAACGTCTACAGCCTCTAGGATCTAGGAACAGGAATGCATGGACACAGCTACAAGGTAAAAAAAAAAAAAATTGAGTGTTTACAGCAATTCATTATTTCAAAGAGTTTCAGGTGATGATGTTGCCATGGATTTCCTTAATTTTTATTATGTGAACATCAATAGAATTGACACTGCTAGCAACATGATGAAAGAAATCATGGTAGACCCATTAAGAGTCAGAAGGACATGGTAAGAGATGTGGGCCAACCCCTCATTTGGCAGATAGGGAAGGGCAGGTCCAAAGGGGTCTGGGAACTTGCTCAAGCCATACCATTTGCTGGTGGCAAACCTGGACAAAGAATCCCTTTGGGCCTCCAGACTCTAGGCTCTCACCTGTTATCTCATTATTGCTGAAGTTCCTTCCACTACCGTATCTCAAGCACTCACCTATGGTCCTCTTTCCATGGGTTCAGAATCAGAACAGCCTTTGGAACAATGCCAAGGGGATGATCCACGGGGAGCACTCAGTATTCAGTAAATCCAATGAATTTTTATTACCCATAGGAAGTTGAGTTTACCATCTAGGGCAGAAATTAACCATACCCGCACTTTATGAAGAAAGTGTTGAGAGTACAGGTGTGATTTAAATTTTTACTTATGTGGAGAATTTTAGGAAATATGTCAGAATGTTTCTACCAAAATGAGGTTTGGTTTTGAAATCGTTGTGCTGAGAAGAGAGAGATTCCCCCCTCTGATGCTGCCTTTTCTTTGGGCTGCTTCCAGCAACAAAGCTATTCTCAAAGGCTAAATCACTCCCATTGAGGAGGATCTTCTAAAAAGGGTGGAAAACAATTCTAAAAGAAGAGCTTTGGAATGTTTTACACAACAATGGCATTATTACGAGGCTGTCAATGCTGAACTCTTTCAAGGGGACTGCACTGTAGAGATCAGTACTCAGCAAATCTATTTGTATTTCTTTTAAAATACTTAATCTCTTATTATGTAAATATAGTTTTTAAGGGGTAATTCCAAAACTTCCTATTGTTGTCTGTTTTCATGCTTTTGTCTCACATACAGCACGGAGGAGAGTACACTACATTTTGAGTCATACCTACATTCAAACCCAAGATATGCCTTTAGTACACATTAACTAGGAGGGGAGAAGATATTTTTGTCAACTCAATTTCCTTTAAAAAAGAGTAATAAAACTTACCTCATACAGGCATTTAGAGGATACAGGTGAGAAAGGGGAAGTGAAGATGTGTTTTGCAAATCACAAAACATGAATTTACTTTACCCCTGTCCATCTACCATGACAGTCACAGGGACAGCTAAAACCGAGCTCCTACTCTGTGTAGCAACTACATGCGATGTAGATGTATGTATGTGGCATGTGTGTGTGAGCTACAGCCTTTGCAGTGAGCCTTATCACCAGCCCTTTTTTATGTTATTTTGAGACAGCCTCACCCAATTGCCCAGTCAGGCTCCTGCCTCAGCCTCCAAGGGTGCTGGGATTACAGGCATGAACTACCATGTCAAACTACAACTCACATTCTTATTCTACATTGCTAACTGAAATCAAGATGGAACAGTGTATTCAATTGAATCTAAACGTATTGCTATGATCACTCCAGCGCACTTAATTTATGAACTTTGCAGTCACAAATTATTTTGAATATTTAAGATGGCAAACGTTATAACTTGTACTCATTTAATAGCAGGAGAAACCAGGGTAGGGAAGGAAAAAGAGATTAAAATACGGAGAGAAGGCAAAGACACATGGAAGGATGAGTGACAGGGGGCTGTTCAGCAAGCGGTGGACAAGGCGACTGGACCAGGTGGAACAGGCAAGAGACAGAAAAGAGTGGCCACAGTGTTTGCTTTTTTCTTTGTGGTATGTGGAATTGAATGGAACTATGTCATCGGTCCTTTTTTATTTTGAGATAAGGTGTTGCTAAGTTGCTAAGTTGCCCAGGCTAGGGTTGAAAGTTGTAATATTCCTGCCTCAGCTTCCCAGAGTGCCAAGATGACAACTGTGGCCACAGTAATATTTTTAAACAAATAATGTACACATAGATGAGAGAGAGAAAAAGTCACCACTGAGAACTCATGTTTAAGGGTAGAGCAGTAGGAAGGGCATGTAATGGGAAAAAACCAAAATAGGTCATACAAAACCCAGCTTCTCCGAAGAGACTGATCTTGGAATCCCAGTGGTCTAATCATCCATCCCATTAGGGATAGCACTGCCTGGGAGGATCAATAACAAACAGAAACAATAAATGTTTGTGGGACCCACTTCAAGACAGGCAGGGAAAGAGAGCTCTCGGGGGTCAGTAGGTTGGAAGATGGTCATTGTCTCCTGAATCTTCCCACCAGACTCTGGAGGACAGCCCAGAGATACTGTAATAACCTCAGTGTCAGGGTGGGAGGGCCGGAGGATGAGGGGCGGGGGTGCACTATGGCTTCCATGAACAGAGCATCTGTCTGGTGTCAGGCAATCACTAATCACTTTCATATTACCTCACTTAACTCTTAAAAACCTTAAATGGCAATTATTTCTATTTTGAAAATGGAAAGAGTGAAATTGGATGGGATTTAAACGTTCCATAGGTATCACGTTACTAAATACAGGCAGAGGTATGATGTGAGGTGATTATTTCCACTATTAGATGACTCCGCTTAGATTGAGTTGCTAATGGAACACGAGCATTTATCATATTTCTGTATTTTTAAGACATTCAAATTCAAAGTAAATGACACAAATTGCAGGGACAAAAACCTATACCTCAGTTTAAGTACTATCTGCTACTTCATAACAAAATATTAAATCCCTTTCCATAGTTACGATGGCTAAGAATTAACTTTTGAACTTAATTACTAGCTTTTCATATTAAAAATCCATCATTCATTCATTGGAGGAAGCAAACCAAGCTCTTCCACGTATTTAATGAGGAAACATACCCTTGGTAGGAAACTGTTAGTCCGGCTACATCCAAATTTTCACAGCCCAGTGCAAACAGGGAAAGGAAAAGGAGGTAACCGAAGACAGATGATCCTAAGTAGAGCTTTGCAGCTCCCCACATGCTGAGTCTGAACTTCTTCATGACTATTCCCCCAGAAAAAATTCCAAGGGCCACTGCAGGTATGTTGATGAGACCTGAGAACAGGAAAAACACATCATTTTGTGAATCACAAAAATCAAAGTGTACTCACACACATTTTCTAAGGAATTATCCAAAACAAAACTAAAACCAAAGCAGTAGGTCCTGATGTACAACTAGACAACTCTGTCATTCTACAGATAGTCAGTCACTGTCACCTACTAACATATACTAAGAATCTTTGATGAAAGTCTAGGCCAATGGGTCATTTCTGCAAATCTGATAGATAAAAATTAATTGAATGATTTTCACACCAGATAGTGTGATAAGAACTTTTTGGGAATGGTATCATTTAACATGACTACAGGTTGAGTATCCCTGACCTGAACATCCTGAATCCAAAATGCTGGGCCTTCTGGAGTTCTTCCTAGTACAATGTCTAGCATGAGGCATTAACTAAGCAAGTACAGAAGAAATTCATGAATTGATATCTTTATGGCTTAATCCCTAGATTAACAGGTACAATATGTAGAAATTATGTGACCATCAATGTTCTTTATTCTTATATATAAAAGAATATTAGGCACATGGAATGTTTTAATAAGAAAAGGCTTGGGTTCTGTTTTCTGGCCCAAAATAAAACATTTTTGTTGGCCCAGCTTCTTAACCTCTACTGTTTGTTATCCTTCCTAACAAAAACAATATATAAAGAGAGAGCAAAATATACGTGAGTGCTTAAATTAAGAAAGCATTACGGTAAAAGACACATTGCCACAACCCACCCCCCACCCCCAATATTCTCTGCCTCATATTTACTCCATTGTTCTTGATGGGTTATTTTTCCCTGTGTGAGGTACTGGGGATAGAGCTTAGGGTCATTATACTGACCTATATCCTCAGCTCTCTCTCTCTCTCTCTCTCTCTCTCTCTCTCTCTCTCTCTCTCTCTTTTAATTTTGAGAATAGGTCTCAGTAAGTCACTGGCTAGGCTTGACCTTAAGATCTACCTGCCTCAGTCTCCCAAAGTGCTGGAATTACACACCTGAACCAGCAGGCCCAGTTCTGAAGCAGTCCCAAAAGTCCTCTTTCAGAAGTCTCTTTACAAGCTCTGATCAAAAATACAACGAATGTTGCTGCCCAGAGCCATCTAATAGAATGCAGGCACATAAACACATGACCGTGTGTCCTAATGCATCGTATTCACCAGATCTGGCAATATCTGGTTCTTTCCCAAAGTCAAAATTACCGTAAAGGGTCAGTGTTTTGAACTGATTCAAGACACTGAGGAAGCCATGACACTGAAAGTAAACACACTAACAAAAGAGGACTTCGGGAACTGCTTCAGAAAGTAGCTAGAAAATGAGGCCAAACAACAGGATACAGTGCATTTGAAGTGAGAGAAAATATTTTGAGGGAGATTCATGCCAATATGTCTTTCACTGTAATATTTAACAATTTTTAAATTTAAACATTCATATTTTTCTATAACTCATAAATTATTATGTGTTTTTAATAGACCAGGCGCCCAGCTAAGTTATGAGTTCCTCATGTTTGCTCTTTATTACAACCTTCAAAGTAGGCATATTATTATTCTTGCTGCAGAGAATAGTGTTTGGCCATGATTAGTAACTGCTCTACTCAGACGAGAATGCATATAGCCTGAAGCCAGGCCCCATGATTTCAATGCCTCTTCCTCTTCTTGTTTAAGCAGTGGTACGTACCCTTGATGAGACGTGTGACCTCACCAATTTTCTAATAAATGCTAGTCAAAACCCCACAACCTCTGCTAATTATAACGCATCTAATATACTGTCAACCACTAATGTCCACGCTACTTCTGTGTTTTGAGATAAAGCATTCTTTCCTAATGATAATGGAGTTAGAACTTGTATAAACTCTGGAACAGACAGGTTCATACAAAAATCAACAACTTCTGTGATAAAACAATCTGAGATCCTCACATCTCCGACTCACAATCCAATATGAAAGTTAAATAAAACCACTGACATCTAGTGGTGAAATGCAAATTTCCTTCCTCTACCTACTTTCTTCGTCTTTCATTCCTTTATTTTAAAATGTACATACTTAGTCTCTAAGCTTCACAGAGCCACAAATATCAAAGATTTTTGGCCTGTTGCTACATTGGTTGGGAAGAGATTTTTTTAAAGGAAAAATTTGGTTCACATCTTTTGACTCTAGGCTCTACGCGCTTAACATATCCATGCTAAAAGGGTGAAGGGGGCTGGCCAGGAAATTAGCAATATGGAAAAGGGAAGAAATGCTAATTTTTGCTTCTCCTTATGTGCTGAGATTTGCGGGAGGGAAAAGTGGCAGATAATGAAAGTGTTCAGGGTATTGGATTATAATTTTAAAAAGTACAAATAGATAATGGGAAAAAAGAGACAAATCTTGTTATTCATGATCCAACTAATTCACACTAATATTCCCCCCTCCTCTGCATGTTATTTTGAATTGTGGAAACAGATAAAATTAGTTCTCCCTGTGTTCTGGGCTCCATCCCCATGACAAGAGGAGAAGGTGTTGCGAGTGACAGCCCTATGAGTTTGGTCTCTATTTTTGTACACATGTGCCCAATAAATGCATAAAACATACTACCTGACCTTGAATTCCTTCTCACAGATGCCAGACACAAAAGACCAGAGAAGTATGTTCTCTCTCTTAATCTCATCCCTGAAATCAGTTGTGGGAAAAGACCATGGTGAAAACGAGACTCTGAATGGAAGCTTTCCGTTTCCTTCCATTCTGTGGCGTTCCAGTGGGACCTGTCTACTGTACAGCTTAATGAAAACACACACACACACACACACACACACACACACACACACACACACACACACCCCTCCAAGATAGTGAGCAAAAATAACCAAATAACTGCAGTTTGTGTAAGGAGAAAGAAATCAATTGTGTGTAACACAATACTGATAGGAGAAGCTTAACTAGAAATTTCAGCCGTCCTTCCAAACTTTTCTGTAGGAACTGCACTGTACACTTCCTAGTCCTTGAATTTAAGTATATGTTTGTTTCTCCTTATTCAACACGTGAGTTGTACATTGACATTTCATGGTATTTAACATCTGGCCTTTATTTTTCTTTAACTGCTTCTGCAAAGTTGAGGTTGAGAAAGGGACCATTTGTAAATTTGAGAAAGAATATGGAGTACATGAAAAAACATGTACATGTCAGAGCTGGCCCTTGAATGTGGTGGGAAATTTCTGTCCATTGTGTCCTTCACGTTCTGTCAGGTGCCTTCTCTGAGAGTAAATGGGGGAAGGAACTTTTGTGCGTCTCCTACATTTTATGTTTTAGTTAGACAAATCCTCCCACTGCCTAAATTAGGAAGTAGAGCAGATGAAAGAAAGAGGAAGTGGACAGACATTGGGAATAAAAGTGAGAAGACAGCAGACACTGGCTGACAGCGACAGGCACTCACTGCGCATTTTTCCACATTATCTTTCACCAATATTTCTACCTGGTCCTGTGCTCATTCGCACTCCCTGTGGGTAATCGAAATAAATGTCAAGGAAATGGACTAACTCTCCCTCCTCCACTGACTCCTATTTCCTAATATGAACCCAATATGAAACTAAGGAAGGATGAGCGATGGCCAACCACTCGCCCCGCTCTCAGAAAGGTAGCTCGGTCATCGCTGGACTTGGCATGTCAGAAACTGAGGAAGAAATTATTGGGCAAGCTTTGGTGTGTGAGGCAAAGAATTCTGATGACGAAGCTTTCAATCAGTCCATTGCGTGTACACAGGAGGGGATGACAAATTTTAAAAAATCAATTAACTATGATATAAAAGAAGACTATCATTTGAGTCTTGTCAGTTCTCATGCTCAGTGAGAGAATATAACCTAGAAATTTGGGGGAAATAATTATAATCCTGGCTATATCATACGGACACATGATCTGTGTCATAGTATTGACTAGGTCATAGGATTTCTCAGAATTGCAGCTTCTTTAATCTGCACTATCCTTAAAAATAATTTCAGTTATTACCTGCCAAATAAGGAAATGTGATTACATATAATTTAATTCATATAATTTAATTTTCTACTATAAGCTCTTCCACCTAAATGATCCTACTTTTCCTGTATAAAATGTACATTTCAATTTTAAATTCACAAAGCTACTTTTCATTCCAATGACAGGAAAGTTAAATGTGCTGAAATCTCAATGCACAATACATATGTTGAATAAGGAGACATAAACATATGCTTAAAGACATTTCCTGTCACTACTGCTCATGGGGAGAAGACGGTATTGTCATTTTGACGGAACCCTGACAGCCAATCGTACCGATGACAAAGTTGGCCTTGGAGGATGACTGCCCATATTGCTGTTCAATGTACTTGGGTTTATAGGTCACCATGCCAAAGAGAGAGTTGAACTGAACGGTGCTGGCACACAGATACAAGAAGTACACGGGGTTTCTTAAGAGGCTCTTCAGAGATGGAAGAAAGTCTGTAAGACAAAAAGCATAGATCCTTTTGTGTACAGCGCCTCAGGGAGTAGAAGACGCACCTCCAGCAGCAGGATGTTGACGGCTGGCTGAGGCCCCTCGTGACAGAGTTCAGGAATGATCACAGTGTGGTTCCCATATACACCAGGAGTGTGACGTCAGAGGCTCAAATCAAGGTGGCAATCTGGTCCACTCCAACCCACACACAGGCACTCACTTCTCTAAGCATGTAATACAAATTATGCTAGTGCCACAAATCAGACGGGAACCTATTTCTCTATGTGGCATGGGTCAAAGCCAAGGGGAACGAGGGTGCCCTCCCATCACCCCACTGGGAGATGCAGCAGGACCTCACGAACCTCCACGTGGGTCTTGGAGCACACCTCTCACTTGAAGTGTTCTCCTCTACTACAAGGCCACCTGCTCTTCTTCTGTGTCCATTTGGACCTACACAGAGCAGCGAATCCTGGACAAAAACTGCAGGAACTAAATTGAAAAAGAGATGGAGACGGAAGCACGGGAGATTTTCAAGACTTTTGTTTCTGCTTCCTGTAAGGTTTTCGACCTGGCATTTTAAACACAGGGGCAGAAAAGCAACTAGCATGGCTTCCAAATCCCCTGTGATCCCACTGAGGAAACTGAATGTACATCAAATTCGAGGAAACCTGACATACCTCTTGTCATTGCCACTATCTTGGCTTTGCCTCCATGGTGAGTTTGGTAGTCTGCAGGATCATTTACAATAAACTTGGATTTCTCAGAGGCACTGGAGTCCTGTGTGCTCTGGGGTCTTGGTAGACTCTTGGGTAAACACCAGAAAGGCGTGGCTGCAAGAAGACTGATGGTTCCTGCTATCAGGTAGCCGAGCCACCAGGCTCCCACCCACTGGGGGTCCTTTGGGGTAATGGTGACGTGCTCTGAAAGAGAGAGAGTGGCTATATAAAAGATACAGTTAAGCTGAAGTGTTGAAATTAGCTACCTACAAAATTAAATCTGAGCATTAACTATTTTGCACCATTAAAGATAACTAACATGTTATACACAACACCTATGTGTTTAATCTATTTTTGTATGCATGTATGCATGCATCTATATTTTGCAGTACTATGGGTCAATCTAAGGGTGTTCACACTGAGCTACATCCCTAGCCCATTCTAATTTTTGATTTTGAGACAGGGTCTGGCTAAGTTGCCCAGGCTAGATTCAAATTTGTGAGCCTCCTGCCCCAGCTTCTCGGAGTGCTAGGATTGCATTATCTACCTTGTTAAAGGCAAAGAGTACTTATGAAAGATGATGTTTCCTTTTTCTTTTGTTTTTTAATATAGAGATATAGAGGCTAGGCCTCCTCTCCTCCCCTCCCCTCTCCTCCCCTCTCCTCCCCTCTCCTCCCCTCCCCTACCCTCCCCTCCTCTCTCTCTCTCTCTCTCTCTCTCTCTCCATACACACACAGACACATCACAAAAAGCTTGAAAGTGTTGCCTGAAAGTGTTGCCTGGTATGAAAGCCCTGGGTTCAATCCTTACTACCATAAAGAAAAGAAGAAAAGAGAAAAGAAAGGCAGAAGAGAATAGACAAGCAGCACAGGGTCTAAATTCTAGGTGTGGCCTTGTGACTTTCCATATGTGCTCTGGGGCTCTGGAGCCAAGAAACTCAACTGGCAGTCTCACTGCTATGGAACAGCACCTGCGATGTGGTAAATTCAAGAGTCTGGTGGGAAGTAATACAGGAACAGACAAAAACTTTGGGACACGTACTGCAGTGTGTTTTATTTAAAAAAAAATACCAGAAGTTTGCATTCGATTTTAACACACCACGGCTTCCGCATGCAATTCTACTTAGTGATACTTATCTTCTTATTTCTAACTGAATTTGGAGCTTATGTTTATAAAGAAGGCAACAGATAAATCCTATCTTCTTCTAGAACTTACATTCGTCGGGGATGGAAATTGATAAATAGTTCTGGGGAGATCAGAATCCCTCATTTGTTTCCTATAAAAGCCATCTCCTGAAAGGAAAGCCACTTTTGCTATAATATGCCTCCACTCTGTTTATTTATTTATTTTTAATGGAGACAGGGTCTCACTCTGTAGTCCAGGCTGCTCCTGAATTCACTAGATAGACCAGGGCGGCCCAGAACTCATAGCAAAATCCTCCTGCTTCAGCCTTCTGAGTGCTGGATTACATAGGCAAGCACCATCAGGCCCAGCTTCACAGTGCTGGGGGATGGAAACTGGGATGTCACACTTTCTAGGCAAGAGCGCTAATCACTGAGCTTTACCCCCAGCGCCAGCATGCTTCTACTTTAGAAAAGGCAAGAGGTGGAGATGGAGACTGACTGACTGATCATTCTGGGTGTGTGGTCCTGGGGATCACACTCAGGGCGTCCACCCTGAGCCACATCTCCAGCCCATTTTTGTTTTTGATTTTGAGTCAGGGTCTTGCTAAGTTGCCTGAGCCTTGAACTTGCAATCCTCCTGCTTCAGCCTCCCAGAGCACTGAGATGACAGGCCTGTACCAAGCTCAGCTGCTAAAGACTTTCAATCCTAGGTGTTCTCGGCAAGTCCCCAGAGATAACATTAATTGGTCAAATGGTAATAAATGTTGACACACCTGTAGACCATAAGAGCCAACCAGTAGCCACAATCCTAACTATGCTGAAGGGATGTGAGCCAGCAAGCCACAGCGAAATAGGATCTGGCCGGGTAACAAACCTGGTCCTCCAGTTCTGATCACCTCCTGCTTTTCAGAGTCTATCCATTAATGCACGTGATGGTTATGTCAATCCATCTTCCACGACCACCTTCATTTTGTAAAAATTACCATCCTATCATTGCACACAAAGGGCAACTTGGTATTTTCCACACTGCTCCCCTTTGAGAAGGTACAGTCACTAAGATAAATGAATAAATAAAAAATACCCACTTACCTAAGTTTACGAAGCCAATGTCCACATACAGTTTGGCACATAAGGAGCCCAGCAGGAAGCCAAAAATTGGCCCGATAATTGCAACTGTCTGCACACACCCTGTGCCAAAAAGAAAAAAAGAAAAAAAAAGAGTTGCCATTTATTTGCTTTGATCAGTTAATAAAATTTTAAACAAGAAATGTGTGATTCAGTAGGTAACTTCAAATGTTTCAACTTCTCATGTGAATGTGTCTCATTTGTCAACTTTTCAACAGCACAGAAATAAAACCACCTCTGTTTTAGGAATAGAAAGAACACTTTTAAAGTATTAAATACCTTTGAGTCACAAAATGACTTCCAGTCTCCGAAAGAGGTTAATTCCCACAATGAGGCCAATTTTAGTCTGTAGGATTAGATTGTCCACTGTGAAAAATTAGAATCACACTAATTTTTAATAATTTTTCAAAGTATTTTTCTTTGTGATTAAAAAAGAACTATTTCTGTGTTTCCCACTAATCATCATTTTTTAGTATGTATTTGCTACACATCACAATTATACTCATCTTAGGAAACTGGTGCACATACATATTATGTCTCGTGTGTGTGTGTGTGTGTGTGTGTGTGTGTGTGTGTGTATTTACTTTCTGCTTTCTCTCTGCTTTCCTGTTTCTCTCCATCCCCAAACCTCTTCCCATCATGAAATTCATTTGACATTAAAATTGATTTCCAGTAGGTCTTGTGGCACAGGCTTGTCAGTCCAGCACTCTTGGAGGCTGGAGAATCACAAAGTTCAAGCTCTGCATAGGCAACTTAGTGAGACCTTATCTCAAAATTAAAAATGAAAGATGGGCTGGGATGGAGCTCAGTGGAAAACTAAAGAAAAAAAAGAAAAGAAAGAAAAAGAAAGATGAAAGAAAGGAAGGAAGGAAGGAAGGAAGAAAAAAACAACCCTAGATGCCTCTGTGATATACTTATCCTAATAAAAGCAACTTAGGCGATCTGATGCCCAGGAGATACTAAGTTACTTGCACAAGGTCCTATGACATTGCAATTCAACTTATGGCTATTATCGTTCCATCCAGGGCTCCTTTCCTAGGGCAATTGGTGGGGAGTCGTCATCATCTACATCCGAAGTGTGTGCTCCAGAAACATGTCAGGTGAATCTGGCTGTGAGGGATGAGGTGTGAACCCTTCCCCCACCCCGCTGAGTATGACACAGAATCAAGCCACTATGCATCCCGCTTCCCAAGGGACCTGAGGTCAGAATTACCAATGTAAAAGGCGGCATCATCCTCCCGGGCAAAGTCATCCAGGTAGGCAATGCCCAGAGGCTGGATAGGGGTCTCCCCTAGGCCACGGAGGAGGTTTCCCAGGAACACGTAACCCCACATGGAAGAGCTGGCATCTGCTTCACAACCTTGAAGGGAACACCAACAGGTGGATGGATGTACACCAGCCTGTGATCACAATTAAGAACTTACGCTGCATTCTTCCAAAATCGAGTTAAATGGCCAGAGAGAAATCTCCAGCAGGCCAACTGTGATAGGAGTTTGGATAAGCCCAGGAGATGTCTTGTGACCTCAAATGCTTATGCAGCTAAATCCCCCAGAGGCTGGACCCACGGGCTTGCTGGATTTTTGTTCCTGTTCCAGTTTCCTTCTTATTTGTCCTCTTCTTTTTGTTTTGGTCCCACACAGGGCTGTTTGAATTCCTACACTCCAAAAACATTCAGCAGCCCGTCTGGACAAAACAAATCTTGAATGAAGGTTTTCTCACCTTCATTTTAAAGACTTTTCTATCTTGCACCAAGTAATTTTATTGTTGAAAGAATTTCTGATAGTATTTTTGGAGCATAATTCAAAGCTAACAATTTTAAGGTGCACTCCTAAAACTCATATCATCTTTCGTCTGTGTGAAATATGATAATTACCTCTGTATCAGAAATGAACTGCAGCTTTGAGATTAGGTACTTTAAAACTGAGGATATTAACCATTTCTGCTCCTCACGCTGGAATGCTCCCTCTCTGTCCCATGCTGAGCTAAGGGTTCTGCAGATATTTCTAAGCTGAATTCTCCTGAAAATCCTATGGGGGTATGAGTTGTTCTTACCTATTAATAACTCTGAAAGTGGCATTTGATTATGAAATGTGGGCTATAAGGGACTGAGGTGGATACCTTGAATTTGCATATCTAACTAGAATAGAAAACACCATGAACTCATGTTGTTTTTATCCTGATTCTCCTAAGATATCATGTGAACTACCTAAAAATTAAATCTAAGTCAGGCCTGTGCCACTAATCCCACCATTCAGGCAAGCTGAGGCAGGAGGATCATAAACTGCACTCCAATAACATTCAGCGCCCATGCAACCAGCGAGACTCTGTCTCATAACCCAAACTAAAAAATGGACAGAGAATTTAGCACAGCGACGAGGCCTTCGGCTTGATTCTTAGCATAAAAAGAAATATCTAACATCAAATCTAGCTCTAAAGTCAATCTAATAATAAGAAACATTGATAATCTTGGCACATAGGTGAGTCAGACACTGGAGATCTATGGTTTGTGATGGGTTGCCACACGCCACATGTGAGTATCAGCATGCATGCTATTAAACTCTTTTTAAAAATTCAAGTACAATAATTAAAAATTCAGTTCTTCCCCAAGTAGCAATAGTTCAAGTACCTAGGAGTCCCATGCAGCTGAGAGACACTGCCCTGGGTAGCCTGAATACAGGCAGGGCTTTAAAAGTCTAACCTGATTGAGGGCCAATGTCCCCAGGGGATTCCTTCTCCAAGCACTCCCTTGTGAGCGCTACTCTGACTCCCGAGAATGGCGGCAACCCCTGGGAGGAAAGGATGGAGGTGAAGGGACAACTTAAAATTCAGCTTTGCCCTTCTGATGAAACAAGATAAGAAATGTAAAGTGACTGGGGGAAATATTATATATTTTTCCACATCTGAGATATGGAGTATGGAGATGATGAACTAGTGCTAGCTACCTGGCTGACCAAGCCTGTCCTGTTTGAAACCCCTGAAGATTTCCTTAGATCCCATTGACCAATGCTAGCTAACACTCCTTCTGTAAGATTCTGTTATCTGTATGTTTTCTTAGGATCTTACATACTTTATATTCTAGAAGATTTTATGGCCTTTACTTTTAGTAAATTCTCTTTTGTGATTATTTTTTATCAGTATATGTATGTGATACACAATGATGTCACTCACCTTGGGGGAGTTGGTCATATCATACCTCATCTTAATTGTTACTATTAATAATTCCCCTTCTTCTTCTCTCCCACTCCTCCTCTTCACAAGGCTTATCAATTTAAATGACAAAGTTTGTGATAGCAAAATCACATAATTATTTGGTTCTTACTCAAGTATATGAGTATATATATATATATATATATATATATATATATATATATATATACAGGATAAAATAGTTTAGTCAAGTCAAATTTTCAAAAATCACCTTACCATCACTCATTTTGGGTTGTGACTTTCCCATAACTGAAACTGGTAACTGATCACTTGACTCTAGGAGACACGGAGCGATGCTAAGAGTAGAATTGGAGAATGGAGAAGGCTTATCGTACTTATACCTGTAAGGAAGGGAAGTTTTCTTTATGACAAGCTCATTAACATCATGCTAAAATCCTTATGCATAAGAGTCACAACTACCTCGGGAATCTGGCTGAGGCTGCAGCCATCTCTGCATCTGAAACAGCACTTACTAGCAGTTTGTAGAAGAGGTGACCAGGAGGTCTGGTACCTAGGCCAGCCATTTACCCAGTAAAGGAAAATAAAAGTAAGAATTATTCTAAGAGTTTTGTTTCATAGCACTGACTACACATTATGTTTCCTTCGTGCAAAAGTACATATACTTGATAAAATCACAAGTCTCCTTGAGTTAGAGAAAAAGCAATAACTTACAAACTTACAGACATTGGGACACTGCATTTAAAATTATATACTTAGGAGAATGAACTAAGAGGCTAGTTTTAGAGAATGGATAATGATACACGAGATTTAAAAAAAAACATTTACCCAGATGCTGTTCTACTCGTTCTCTCTAGTTTATTAATCTGGCTTTAAGTAATCTCTAGGTCTGTCTTCTCCTTAGCTTCTCCTGGTTACAACGGTCCCTGCATTAAGGGCCAATGTTCGCTGGTGGGACTGTGGTATCCTTGGGTACCAGCCACCACCTCCACCACTCGCATCCTATGCCTTAGGGATCCACAGTCTCCGCTCCATCTGACCCTTCAGAGACAGAGCACACGGCAAAAAGACGCCACCCACCACCTTGTTTCTTGTTTTGTGCAGGTTCTATTTAACTAAAGCCTAGTCAGAAATACAAAAGGTAAAAATCTGCTTACCTCAGCACAGAAAGGGAAAGATACTTTGAATTGTGAAAGTGTTCAAGTTAAGTAGGTACCTTAACGCATGTTGTGGTATCTACCTCGCAGTGGGTCTAGGACCTCCACTTAAATGAGAAAACACTTTATAGGGATGTTTTTATGTGGATTTAACAGCAAACGTTCACAGTTATCATTTTACCAAATAGAATTTTGACCAAAGAAGTAAAAATCCACACCTGGGGGTAACTATTTTTAATTCCCAAGTATGCAGCAGAACATTTAGCTTAGGAATCATCATAAATACAATCTCATTAATGACAGAGATACCCTGGGCTATTATAAGGCTTCGAGACTATTAAAGTGAGCTTTAACACTCATTATAACATATT
The DNA here is from genome assembly GCA_004027205.1 of Ctenodactylus gundi. NCBI lineage: Eukaryota > Metazoa > Chordata > Mammalia > Rodentia > Ctenodactylidae > Ctenodactylus > Ctenodactylus gundi. The sequence continues at coordinate 29,479 of PVKB01002891.1, forward strand.
TTCTACTTATTTGAACTTTCTCAGTTCCTTCAGTCAAAAGGTAACTATTGCAAAGATTAAATTTTTGAATACTAAGATGTAAGTGCCACTTGGACCGCTAATTTCAATCTGTGATGATCAAAGAACAAACTTCACCTATTTAAGTTTAATTTTCTTAGTTGTAAAAGGAGAGATATAGAGTATTTGCAATCTGTGCCTATTTAAAATCCATTAGATAAAGAAATAGAGACATGGCCAAATGCGGGACTAATAGCATAAATACTTTTCATCTGGGGGCCTTCAAATTCTGACAAACAAAGCTTGACTCCAGTGCATGAAGTTCTACAGTAGACTCCTGGTTTCCGCATTCCCAAGCTCACCCCATCAGACCCAATCTTAAAAATCCAAGCGGCCCAGTGGTCTCCTCCCTCCAGGGTAGAAGCTTAGCTCCTCACAATGTTCACGACCTGCTCCTTCAAGGGTGGTCTGCAGGCCAGGAGGGGTGGGGAGTCCCATCCCTGGACCACAGTCTGGGCATGAGGCGCTCAAAGGTCCCTCAGTGCTTGAGACACACCTTAGGCACACATTCATATTCCCACCAAATTCTCAGCTTTACTCTCTTCTGCTGTCCCTTTGTGCTTTCTGCCTGAGGTCCAGCGACCTCCCTGCAGCTTGTCTCCACCCTGGACTCCCTGCTGCTGTGGGAACATGGCTCCCTCTTTCCTCTCCCCCAGGTAGATGCATGGCTCCCCTTTTCACTTTCTTCAGGAAGTGACTTCACCAACACGGAGATCCTCTGGAATCCTCTACTCTAAACTGCGTTCCCGATCCTGCACACACATGCCTCTGTCTTCATGGGGTCACGTTGCTTTATAGTTAACATTACCAGACACACACCACGTCACTATTTATGTATTCTTGTCCCCTCCTCCTCAAGTCCATGTGGGCAGATTATTTTTTTCCCACTGTCCCAGCCCTATTGCCTAGAACATGGACTTGCTAAATTCTTGAGTCAGATGAACTAACACACGGTTGAACTTGGTTCATTAGTGGTAGGCCTTTAGTGATATCTATGATTGCTAAATTTTTATTTTCATAGATACCAAGAATATTTCTACTAAGCAGAGAAAGTAGAATAGTCTTTCAAAGAACATATACATACACATATACACAAATATATAATAAATACATATATATTGTGCCTATATGAGACATAAGAAATATGTCTCCATATCCTATTTTGGTTGAGTTTCCAAATAGTGACCAGTGCTATGAAAAGCTGACACTTAATTCCTGCACACAGCCTTAGTAGAGAGCAAACTTTAGGAGGGAAGATATTATGTGTGTCTTTTTTTTTTTTCCTCATTGAAATAATCCCATGGCCAAGAATAGCGCCTAGTAAGCAGCAGACACTTAAATAATGAATAAGCAAATCTAAATGCCAGTCCCTTTGGTACCCTTTGTCAGCAGTAGCCTGGCTGGCTGTCCCATCTCTTGGGTCCAGTGGCCCCTTGTATTTTCTTGTGCTGGTGTCCTATACCTGCCATTCAATTGAAGTGGTAGAATTATTATCTGAACACAGCACCTTTAAGACAAGATCATTTCTTGTGATTGATTAAAACCAGGTGGTTTAATTAGATAAGGAGAAAAATAACAACACACGATGATAATAACACAGCTACCGCCTGTGGCAAGAATTTTGATAAGCATTTTACTTGTCATCTCTTTCAGGTTTCTAAGATTAGGAGCTAAGTACTATTATTAATATGCATAAACTGAAATCTAAAAATATTGAGTTACACAATCCAGCAACTATTACTTATATCATTCACTCATGACCTAGTTGACACCTATTTGACGTTCACTCTTAATACATTAACTTCTTTTTAAATTCTATGTTTTGCTTTCACAGCTAAATGAAGGCATTTACTCAAAATGTATCAGCAAATATTTCTCTTTAATTTTGTTGACAATTTTTATTTATCATTGTCATAAGTAATATTATAAAACTGTTCTGAAGTTTATAGACAATATAATAAATCATAAGACTATTGTAGATTATGTATCTATTTAAATAACAAGCTGTTGCCATCAGAAGGAAGACATTGGGCAAGGTCAGAAGAAGAAGGTCACATTGGACTTACTGCTCCATGCAGAACTGGGGCGCTGCGATGAGCAAGGTGCCCACTCCCATAACCAGGCATCCTGCTCCAATTATTTTTGGCCTGTGAAGTTTGGCTCCAAAGTAACTAACAAATGTTATAACCAAAAGATTCCCTGTAGGGAAAAAAATAAAGCTTTCAGTAGTCAGAGATCACAGAATACAGGGAAGAGCTTAGCACATAAAAGTGCATATATAAAGGATTAGCAGTGCTGTGCTTCGACTATTTCTTTTCCCCACGATATCTCCATCATTTACATTTCTCTCTCTCTCCTCTCCTCTCCTCTCTCTCTCTCTCTCTCTCTCTCTCTCTCTCTCTCTCTCTCTCTGTGTGTGTGTGTGTGTGTGTGTGTGTGTGTGTGTGGTGATACTGGTGATCAGACCCACAGCCTTCATACTGAGCTACAGTCCCAGCCTTTGATTTTTGAGACAGGGCCTCCTGACATCACTGAGTTGCCCAGTATGGATTAGAAATTGGGGTTCTGCTTCAGCCTCCCAGGATGCTGGGATTATAGGCCTGTATCACCAGGCTCAGTTACCTTTCTATCCTTTAATCTGAGACAATGGTTGAAATTGTCTTTACATTCATCACTTCAAATGCCTTATCCTTTTGTCAAAATATTTTACTTACCACCTTCTGTCTTTGTTCACCCAACCCAATTACTTGTCCTTTGGAAGTATTTTATCACTAAGTTAAATCGTAGGAGGCTTCCTTTAGTTACACTCAAGTTTTCCTTAGTGATCTTGAAGCACACTTTAGTACTGTTTCATTCATTCATTAAATTTTTCTATTAAGCCTTATACTACTTTCGTAATTGGTCTTGAACTATATATTACATATTCTCTCTCTCTAGGCGAAAGGCCCTATAGAAAGAGTAAAACAAACATACTTTGCACCTCAATCACCCCCAAGGATACCCGACAGTATAATTTTTCTTATCTTCTCTGATCCCGTCTCTTAGTCATTAGACTGAGAATTCCTTTTACAACTTAATTTCTGATTTCTCTGCAATACATTTTTGCAGCGCCCACTCAAATTCTTCCAAATTTCTATTGTGAAGACAGGATCCCCAAGATTCCTCACTCCTTTATGAAGGCACTTTCTCATATGCCTGCTCTTCAAAACACTGCTCACCCATGTGACTATTTTGCACAGAAGCAAAATTTTTAAATATTTTAAAGAAAGTACTTAGGGAAATACTTGAAATAAGAACATCTGGAAAATATTTGGAAGCCATATATGGAAAAACTTTCAGTTTTGTCATTTTTGGAAAAAGTCTTTGTTATGAAAAGTCCTTGGGAGATAACATTAGTTTCCGGTAGGTGCACATTAGAGGTCAGTGCCAGGAGATATCAGAGATGCCTCACTGGCTCCTCTAGGAAAGTTTGCTCCCTCGTTGGAAACTCTGAATTGTATGAGTCATATAGTAATGAACAGGGCAGGAAATTTACTGTTATTTTTGAGATGTCTTTGCTGTAGCCCCAGGTCATGGCAAATTCTCTCCAAATATATCACAAATTGATTCCAAGTAGACAAAAGGATGGAAAGAAGACATTATTTAGCCATGGCCCAGTCAAGCCAGGCATCCACCATACTTACCAATTTCAAAGCTCCCATCAATTACGCCTACCAGGGAGGAGGGGATGTCAAACCTTCTCTCTATCTGGGTGATAGTGCTCTTCAGGTAACCTTCTGCCAAAGCTTTGGCAAAATAGACGAAGGACAAGGCCCCCAAAAACACCTACAAAATACGACAGGTCACAGCTGGGCTCCAGCTGTTCATCGCTTGGAAAAGTATTAAGGAAACAGACAGTCAAGAACGCAAACTAAGAGCGATGTGGAACATCGAGTCTGTGTCCTCAGAGACTGTTCACACTGTGACAGGTTTCATTCAACCTCAGAAATGCGCATTTCCTTGGAATTTGAAATGTATGCTGACTTTCTCCCATAAGGAATGCTGGACTAATGTTTCGCTCTCTTCCTTTGTCTCCCAAAGGACATTCAACAGAGTCTAGCTCTGGAAGAGAAATCAGCGTGTGGTCAGGCAAAAAGAGAAAAAAGCCACTGATAAGAAAATAAGTCAGGTGAAGACCACAAGCCCAGGTTCCTGAAGTCCTGCTCAAGCCTCACGTCCGCAGCCACTTCTGCAGGGAGCACGAGCACCTGACAAGATGGATCCCAGCATTCCTTGTGTTGATGGTCAGGCTTGTTAAACTCCTTTTCAAATTCTCAGCGGAAAATGTTTCTTTGATATCAGGCTTATGTATTTTCTTGAGGGGTGTGTATATGATATATTTCTGTACACTCAACTGGCAAATTATATGAAAAACTGCAATTGCCGATAAATATTTGATATAAAGGAGGTTTGAGTCAGACAGAATGCTATTTAAAAAGCAACACTTTCTTTTACCCTGTAATAATGAAAGCCTTAATTTTCTTTCATAAAATGAGAATGTGGATGCTTCATAGGTTAAATGTCACATCTGCACTTAGTACAATGTTGGGTACGTAGAAGTTCAATGCATATTAGTTTCGTTAGCTTCTATTATCTGTCCTCTTTCTGTCTAGGAGGGGTATTCAAACGAGCCCCGAAACCTAATTTCACCCACATGTTCACCTAGAGCTTACTTCTACCACCAGGTGTGGTTTTAGTAAATCGCGAGTAATTTTCATATTTTAAAAAGGAGAGCAATTCTCACTTTTAACTTCATTGTATGACAGTTGTCTGGGGAGAAAGCCAAGGGCATTAACCCCTCCCCATTCTCGGTTACCCTACCTTCAGTTCACCACAGCACGGCTGTTTTTCCTCTGCGGAAGAATATTCTGTTTTAAAGGAAGGCCTTCTAACCGGCTGCATGGAATTTTTGCAGACAAACTGGATATTTTCTTTGGATGAAGTGGCCATTACGAAAAATGCTCCTTGAGTCTGATCTGTCAAAGTTGATTTAAAATAAAAAGAATTTAAATCTCCATAATCTCTAAAGATTTTTATTTTTCAGTACACTCCCAATACTACAGACATCATATAAAGCAAAGCTACCTTCTGTTACCACAGTAAGTTGGCAGATTTTTTCAATTAAAATCAAACAAGCTATTTGATGAATGAACCCGGATACTGGACACTGCCTCCGGCATTCCTTCTCAATCCCTCCAAGCTTTAAGCCTCATTATGGCAAAGAATAAATTTAAATGTTGCCTTTGGAACAAGTAATGAGGTAGAATTTTGCTAACTTTGTGGTCTTGCCAGATTAAACTACAAGCAAGCAGGAAACAAGAAGAACAGGAATTCAACCATTTGAATATTGATTCATTAGAATTAAATCTCAAAAGCCTTTAAGTTTCACTACCTTTTTGGCAGGAGAACTAGACCGGGTTGACACCCTTCATGGATTCCTAAAGCATTTTATAATTCCTGCAGCGCTACAAGCAGGGATTAAACTTCTATTATAACCAAGAGCTCCAATTTCTCTATTCTTTTTATTTGGGCAAAGTAGAGTGATTGATGCCTCAGGATTAGATGCAATTCACACGCAATTAAAATCAATTGTGGGTCCGCCATAAAGTAAGAAAGATGGCCTCCCTTCCCACGCGGATCTTCCCACCCTCCTCGCCTCACGCCTCTGTCAGGACCAGGCCCTGGTCAGTATCGGGCTCTCTGCTCTGAGTTCTCCCTGCTCACAGGAATCAATGTTTGTGGACACATCCAGCAACTCCTTGCTAGGGTTCTGCGTGGCTTGGTGCCTGCCTGAGAAGCTGATCTATGCCAAGGGATCAAAACATAACTTCTGGATGTCTTCAGTGGTTACTATATGAGGCAACTGCAGGGTGAGGATGCAGAAGGTTAGATACTGAATGGTTTCTCTAATATGAGAAATCTGGACTACAGTCATTTCATAAAATTAAACGGGGGGACTTAGGGGGAGCTGGTGGGGAGGAGGAGGGTGTGGGAGAATCGGAAAGGGAGAGGGGAAAACTGTCATTTTGAAGTGATAAATATGTGCATAAATACTCAAGTTAAATGTAAACATTATGTATTGCATATATACATATCAACAAAATGGGGCAAAAGAAAAATAAATAAGAGGGAGGTCCCATATTTTCTGACTAATAATATTGAGTGAAAATTTGATATAAAGGAGGTTTGAGTCAGACAGAATGCTATTTAAAAAGCAACACTTTCTTTTACCCTGTAATAATGAAAGCCTTAATTTTCTTTCATAAAATGAGAATGTGGATGCTTCAGAGGTTAAATGTAAAATTTCACACATTATGACATAAAATTTAAGCTTGTCCTGCCCTATCTCTGTATCATCTTGACTTAAAGCAATGCTTGGGCTGTGTTTGCTAAACCTTCATTATTTGAACTCATATATAGCATCTAAAGCCTCAAAAGAAAAAAAAGCCCAGATAGTAGCAGTATAACTTATTTCAAATAATAAGTTAGCAATGGAAGCTCTAATCAGTGTCAAAGTTGAGCAGATTCTTCTAGTGAGCAGAAAATGAGTACAGCTAGGGTAGAGTAAGGCCTTGTTTTTAATAGTAATGTACTTACTGTTTAATCTCATAACTCTGCAGTTTTTTGTGATACCAGAGATTGAGCCCAGGGCCTTCATATTGAGCTATATCCCAGTCCATTTTTTTTTTCTGAGTTTTTTTCTGAGTCCATTTTTTTTTTTTTGAGACAGCATTTTGCTAAGTTACTCATGCTGAGTTCAAACTTGCAGTCTTCCTGCCTCAGCCTCCCAGAGTACTGAGATTACAGACCCGTACAACTGGACTTGGCTAAAGATTCCTAATTTTGTTAAAAACTGAGCAAAGGAAGTAAGACTAAAACAAAAACATTTTAAAGTCAAATTTTTTTTTTAAATTTTGAGTTTATTTTTAGAGCTGATAATGTTGATAGAAATCAAGAGATAAAGCTATAAAATGAGTGACATACAATATGTTTGGGAGTATAAAAACAGAAACCGTGCATAAGATTCATCAATAAATGTAAAATGCTGACAGAAAGGATAACTTTCTAATTATTTGTACTGATATAGAACAGAAGAGAATAAAGGCCAAAGAATACATTAGTGAAAATATTCTAAAACTATGCCCCAAACAAACATACTAAGGATAGCTGATAGGACAAACTCACTTTACTAAAACATGTCCTTCAAGGAAAGGCAGCATATAATGGGAACACAGGACTACTGTTTCCATTCAGGTGATACAAGTAAAATTATGTTGGTAATGAAATCTCACACAGATTAACACAAAAAAGGGAAAACTTCAGAAAATACCCCAAAATTCTAAAATCCCAAATGAAATGCTAGCAAATCCAAGTTAATTAGCTTGTGTTTTATAGGTAGGATTATCCTAAACTTGTAACTGACTAAGGGGAAACTTCATTCACTAAATCATCACATGATGAATTTGCCATTACAGATGATAAAAATCCCAATAGACACACAAGGTGGCCACATTTAGCACTCGCTCTTGATTTAAAGATAGAAACAAATGACACTAAGAATGTACAGATCCTTGCACATAGATTCTCATTCAACAGCCAATTTGTCCAGGTGGATTCAAATATTCACTGAATTTCTTTTGCAGGACTGTGTTTTCGCCAGAGGAGTAAGAAGGGGCTTTGAGGGGCACTGAGTTATATGGAGTTTCTTTCTTGTAAAATTACTGAGTAGAAAGGTCCATGACTTATTATGAAAAGAGACCCAACAGTCAAAGGACCTAAAAGTAAATCCAACAAATCATGGCTTTTCATGCACAGAGATCTTTAGAAGCTTTTATAGGAGACTAGTGCAAAGATGTTAATAAAGTTATGCAGATCTACATTAATTATGGAGCTGATTAAAAAATATATGGTACAAGGCTATATATATATATATATATATATATATATAATTTATTAAAATACACATATATTCGCATAAATGTTCATAAAACAACTTCAGAATGCTTAGAAGCAGAAAAATCAATATATCATTGCTGACTGGTGCTACTGCAAATGATTTCTTAAATGTTTGTATATCTATATTTTTCTAATTTTTCTATGATGAACATGCATTTCTTTTGTGGAAAAAAAATAGTTTAAGATGTCAGACATACAAAAATACCAACAAGAAGAAATACTAAAAACCATAAAGATTTTATGGTACCAAATTGTTCAATATTAAATTTACAGCTAAAAATGTAATTCTCTCTCAAAAACTCCCCTGCCTAATTCAAATTGGCTGACTGTTCTAGGAGTTCAGATATCAGATGGTTTCCTATTACTCATAATACAAAATCCAGTGACCAGAAGAATGCAAATAGCAAATGTTTTACAATACACTGCCATTTAAACTAAATACACCTTGTAAAGATCTAAAGGGTTAACTACAGAAGGCTGATGTTAAAGAGAAAAAAATGGCTGAAAATTATATTTTAAATCTTGCAAAATGAAAGCACATTATTTGTTTATATTTGGAGTCACTCTGACTGGAATCCAGAAATGACAGAAGAGAACCACAATGACACTAGTTAATGCTGGGCTAGGGTTAAAGAACACCCAGCTTAAAATTTTGACTCAGTGTAGCTTTAGTAAAAACACTGTACGATCATGGCTAACAAGCCGATCACTATGGGGGCAGCGTGTTTCTAAATAGGGCAGTTTGTGAGCCTGGGTCTCTCCAGCTCTTGAAAACAAGGTGGGGAGTGGGAGGGACGGCAAAGCACCTCAGTGTCATGAATGGGATGAGGCCAGGCCCAGCGGCTCCATGCGCACTTGTGCTTGCAGAGAGCGAGCTGGCTCAGTCTTCAGAGGGACTTCTGTTTGGCACACCCCTCATTGATCTCAGGCCGCTGTAAGAGATTTTTCCAGGAAAAGACCTACGGCAGTTTTCATCCAACACTGAACAGTTTTTATTATTATTATTATTATTATTATTATTATTATATTTATTATTATTTTAGGTGTGAAATGGAATTCTCCATTCACATGGTTTGAAAATCAATCCTCCATCAGTCATATTTCACACGCAGGTGGAAGAGCAAGGCCATTGCTGGGTCACACAAATGCCTTTGATTCCTGTGACAGACAGCTTCCACTGACAAAGAGTTTCTAGTGTCAGATTATGATGTAATATATGCTAATCTTTATGCTAGGTCATATACATTCATAATCCTTAAGTTACCCCCAACAAGTTTAGGACTATAAATCCCATTTATAAACTTTAAGCAGTTAAGTGACTCATCAAAAGCTACCTAACCAGCAAGCATCAGAATAAAAATTTGAACCCCATCTGGGCTGAGGGGCGGAGGCCTGTAATCCCAGCAGTCTGGAAGGCTGAGGTGGTAGGATCTCAAGGTCAAGTGCAGGCTGGCCAACTGAACGAGTCCTGTCTCAGAATCAAAACTCAACAATGGGCAGGTGAAGGCAGCTCAGTGCAGAAGCCCTGGGTTTGACACTTTATACCACACAAAAGTTTAAAAATTAAACCTCAATTTAGCTTTAAAAAAAAAAAAAAAAAAAAAAAAACCCTGACTCCCTCTCACTTCCACTGAATGAACAAGGAGCTCACCTGCTTTCCCTGAGAGGTGCTAGGAGTCAGTCACCAGGCCGCAGAAATCAGGGATTGGGCTGGCCTCAATCCTGGGAAAAGCTGGTACAAAGTTACCAAAATTCTTAAGGAGAAGGGTTGGATCTTACCTGGAGATGGAGATCAGGCAGCCAGTTCCCACCAGTGAAAGAGGCACAACCCCACGCCACAGCTGGGGAGAAGAGGCCGAGATGAACTCCACAGCACTTGTGGGCAGTTCTGCCAGGGCAGGAGAGCCTGGGTGGACACAGACAGAGGAGATTAAGGCAAAGAAAGGATGCAGGGCACGGTCTCACCCTGTCCGAGCTCTCTACTTCCGTCTCTCCAAGTGGCCTCCTTTTTCTGGCAGTCGGCAGAGAACTGGCCAGGCTGGCACAGCCACAGACGGGCATCTCAGCTCACGGGGCACAGAGAGAGCTGGAGCCTTTGAGCCATTGCTCTGCAATCGGCTGCAAGTTTAAGGCCACACGTGATAAAGCTTTCTTTATGAGACAGAGAAAAAAAGACCACTTGTGATCTTACTTGCTGATTCCCAGAAAACACAACTCTGCAGGGGGCAAAGGGCGAGAGAACCCCGGTCAGAGGAGGTCAGAGGAAGGGAGGTGGAAGTCTGCAACAAAGATCCCTCCTTTTCCTTCTGAGAAGGTTGTCAGCCTGCCACTCCTCCAGATGGACATCGCTGGAGTCCTCATGTTTTGTTTGTTTTCATTTAAAAAGGCTCTTGGGCAAAATTGCTGCACGGCTTCCTTTCCCAATGGGATTCGAGAATCTGCAGGGACCATGCATCAGATCAAGTTCAAAGCTAGATAGAGTTCCCTCTGGAAGGGGTTAAACCTGAGAGAGACATGACCAGCTATCACATTCATAATTCCCGAGTCTTGAAAACAAAAAATAAAAGATTTTTGGCATTCAGTTATTTATTCTACTTAATTCCAAAGCAAAGAGAACTCCTCACACAGAGAAATTCTACAATTCTAATAAACCCTTTTTCCAAGAGGACAATTTCAGAGGATCTTGAGTAGGATTAGCTTGCATTTGGGTCCTACCAACAAATGAATTTGACACCAGAGTTACCCAAAGTTCACTTTGTCCTTAAATGGCTGTGACTCTAGACTGGTCATTTCATTTTACTGAATCTCAATTTCTTCCTCTATAAAATTTTTTTGTTCTTAATAAAACAGAAAAATATTGGCAGGCTTTTTAAAGGATTAAACTATGTCATGCACACAAAAGCACACTGCAAATAACCAAGCACTCAATGAATATAAGGGTACATCATTATAAACTATGTAGTTTCAGCTCATGAAACGGTCAGGGTGATTAATATTTTTGTTAGCATATTACTACAGAAGAATGAAAGAGGAGGCAAAGTGGGTTTATTTTAAAACTTTCCATGAAGCAATGGTACACCCAAACTCTGAAAGACCAAATATTATGTATGAACAATCAAACCAGCATTTGCCTTCAGAAACAGTAAGCAACCATCTAATCAGGAAAGACTTTTCAGTTTGTAGTCTACACATGGTCATTAGGTAACTCAAGAGAAGACAGGATTTATGAGTCACCAGGTAACGTAATTTCCCCTTGAGAATGAAACTTGTTCACATTCTCTCTGGTATGGTTCACTTTCTTATTTCTACAGCAGTGGTCCCCACTCTTTTATTCTGTAGGAGGGACAGCAGCAGGAGGGAAGGAGGGAGCAAAGCTTCACCTCTCAATCATCATCAGCAGCACTGAAACCTAACGAGAGTGCTGATGGGATGATGGGAGGCAGAGTTTCTCTCACTGCTCACCTCCTGCTCGTGGCTCATCTGTCCCAGCGGCCTGGTCCTTCCAAGGCCACCAACCAGTACCTGTCTTCAGCTCAGGGATGGAGACCCCTGTTCTACAGCCCACAGTTGATGCTGACATTGTGAATGTACCTAGTCCTTATTTTACACAGTATTCATAGCTTCCCAACATACAGCCTTGCAATAGATTGGGTCCTACCTCAATCTCAATCCAGTTCTAGCCCGAAAGTCCAAGCACTTGTCCTGAGAAGGTTTCGTGGGGCTCCACAATCTCAATCAATCACAGCCACTTGAGATGCCCATGGATCTGTGAAATCAACTGCAGACAATATATAAATGAATGAGTTTCCTAGGGCAGCAGTGACAAAGTTCCACAAGCCACAGAACTGTATTGTCCCACACGTGTGGAGGCTCTAACCAAACTCAAGGTATGGGTTGAGCCATGTTGTCTCTGAAACCTATGAGGTTATGAGTCAAGAGTTCTCTAGAAAAGCAGATTAGAAAATATACATGGAAAATTATGCATGGGAATCTGCTATCTGTGAACCAGAGGCAGGAGAGTGCACAATGGCCATCTGCATGTGGGACGGCCAGAGGAGCCTGCGGCTGCGTAAATGTGAAGATGGAAGCGGCAGAACAAGCAGGCAGAGGATGAAGGCCTGGAAGCCTTTGGTACACCTGCTGGTAAGACTCTACACTGGACAGGTAGAGATCAACATCCAACGGCGACGACAAGGACAGGAGCTTTCCCAAGTTGGATTACTGCCTTCTTTCCTTTATCATTCTGTCCAGAATGCAAGTGTATTGTTGGTGCCACCCAAAACTGGGGTGGGTCTTCCTCCCTTAGGTTGCTGGCCTACCTGTAAGTCATTCAGACAAACACCCAGAACGAGGTATTTCTTCATGCATGTGGAAAAAGCATGATTAACAGTCACAGGAAGAGCCCTTCCTTGCCTCTTCTACTTCCTGGTGTTTACTGACAATCCTGGGCATGATTTGGCTTAGAGATACATCACTTCCATCTCTTCCTCCACACACATCTTCTCCCTTGCTTTTCTACCTTCTCCTATTCTTACAAGGACACGATCAGGCACTGCTGGATTAGGGCCCACCCTACCTCTTCTTAACACGATTACCCCTGCAAGGCTCTCCCAACACACAGATAATTTAAAGAACAACATAAAAGTTGAAAGGACACAGGGAGGTAGACCTTGTTGACTTGGGAAGGCATTTTGGAGATAGGGGATTGTTCAGAGGGGAAGCGAAAGTAAAAATGACTAAGATGCAATGTGTACATGTATCGAATCCAGTTATATGTATTGCAAACTAATCAAGAAACTGCTATGGGGAGAAAATAAGGTCAAAATAAAAGGTTCTATTTCCAGGTAAAGTCACATTCACAGGTACAGTAGATTAGAACTACAGCACGTTTGGAACATGGCACTGTCAGGTTCAAGTTCAGGGTTGGATCCTGCCTGCCTCTGGCAGAGGTCAGGCTTGGTGGGGCCAGGGTTCAAGGATGCAGGGTTGGATCCAACCAGAGTGGAGAGAAAAGCGCAGCAGTGTATCAAACTTGGTCAGCCTTCAGTTTCAGCAAACGGTGACCTACTACGTAACAATGAGTGCAGCTAGCATTGAACTGTGCTCTGTCATAAATAAAGAAGCCATGGACCTTTGACACGTGACCGATTCCTGGGCTAGTTATAGACAATGGGTCTGGAGTATCTTTTCCAAGAAAGTGGTTAGAAGGCCTTGAAAATGAGATGGGGCCAGTAGGATTTGGGAGTCAACATGGACAAGCCTCTGCTGATGAAATATCGAAAAAATTTACCATGAATAAGAATAATTTAAGTAAATGAAATATATATAATGGTAAAGTTCACAAATTCATAATAAACCATAAAAGATCACATGCTCACTTTCAAATGAGTTTCAATAGTAACTTAATAAATTTAAAATTAGTGATGCATAGAGAAAACATGTGCATTTTTATTACACTTCCTATTCAATATGTTCACTGGTTATTAAAACATAAAGATAAATATATATGTATTAAAAATAAAAAGGGATGTAAGGATTACAATATCATAATTTTCAAATCCTTAATGAATCATTGAAACTAGATATGGTCATCAGTGATCAATAATATCACAAGCCGCCCCACACACAAAGAATCAGCCATTATGAACATCTCAATGAAACTTAAAAGCTAGATACATTTTCTATAAATGTATTTCCAAATAAAATTAATCTTATCAAGCCTTAGACTAGATTTAAATTTTAATTTCTTAGAAATTTGGGGAAAGAATATGTTAAAAGACTTTACAAAGATACAATTAATAGAATGCAAACAGGAAAGTCATTAGAATAAACAACACAGTCTTTTTTTTTTTTCTATTTTTCTTCCAGCAAAAAGTGCAAGAAAAAGAATGGGGAAGAAATTAGATATATTAAGACTGAAGAAATTAATTATTCAACACAATGTATGTTTGAAATCCTGTTAGAAAATATTCTCTAACAAGATGATTATTTAACCTTGAAAATTTATAAATTCATATATATGAACATTATACGAATAGTGGCTCTTTTGAGGGATTTATGTTTTTTTTAGATATAATAAAAATGTAATCATTAAAGAAATAAATCTTTTAGAACTTACATTTTGTGTTGGAGATCTTCAACACTGGCAATTATAGTTATTACCTGTGATAGAACTATACCTCTAAATATTTGGAAGCACAGAGGAAAACAATTAGCCAATTATTGTTTGAGCTGGGTAATGAGTACATAGTGGTATATACTATTTTATTTTCTTTAGTTTTAATATGTAGAAAATTTCCCTAATTGAGTTTTAAATTATAGTCAGATCCCTATTGTTTCAGGATGAATCTTGGACTACTATAAATGGTTTTGAAACAAAAAAGTCATCCATAGAAATGCTGTCTTCCCCTTTCCAGTCAATGTTTCCTTTGTCCTCAGTAAGTAATTAGTTGAGGACTTTTTCCTCCTCGTGGGATGACCTAAGTCTCACTCCTACAGGATCAATTTCCTTAGTGGTCCTGTTTTTATTGGGTGACTCTAGTTTCCCACTACATTTTATATTCAGTGTAGAAGGTTCCACAGAGAATTCTCTCAGTTCCAAACACAACATTTCTTGCCCTGACTTTGTCCCAGACACCATATTCAGGCGGGATAAACTGGAATCCATCACTTCTTTTCCCGACGGCTCAGTAACAAACAAAATGATGCACTTGTTCAATCCCAGTGTGGCGGAACTATGGGTAACAGAAATGTCCTCTTATTGGAAAATATTTCCAGTAAGGAATCAGAAAAACAAAGTTGCAGGGATAGTAAGTAAAATGAGTTGATCAATCATTATAAAAGTGAGGAAAATGAGTCCTATTTCCACCCACTCATTCTATTATCCACATATACTGGCCATAGGATAAGTAAAATAAATGTTGGTAGATGGCTAACAGCATGTGTTATATTGTACCAGACCATACCCCAATCAGCCAAGAAGTAGAGCAGGTACCTGCTCTAATTCCATTTTCAATAGCTTTTATATCTTTTTTTAGACTGTTTCCTTTCTGCTTCCCCATCACCACTCCTTGGTTTTGCACCTGAATTTCCAATTCCATGTGAGCAGGTGGGAGTGATGGGGGCTCACATACCTTCTTTACCTTTAGTATTTTACCCTTTTCTTCATTTGTGGTCAGTAGAATTACAGCTCCCAAAAGACATCTGTACCCCAGTTCTGGGGAACTGTACATGTATTAAGGTTATATTTCAAAGGAGACTTTTAGATGGAAGTAAGGTTACTGACCTTATAAATAGAGAAATCATCATGGATTACTTGGGCCCCAAATAACTACATAAACCCTAAAAGCAGGAAACTCCCTTCAGCAGGAGACAGAAAGGAGAAGACTTAGAAGCGAGTATGCAAGCAAGAGAAGCAATCATAAGGCATGTCTGGCTTGAAACCAGGAAGACTGAGGAGCCATGATGGGAAGAATGCAGGTAATCTTCAGCAATGACAGACAACTTCAGCCCTGTAACCGCCAGGACTGTCTTCTGCCGAAACCTGGAATCGGTTTGAAAGTAGAGTCTGCCCTGCAGCCTTCAGGGAAGAACTTACAAACATCTTGACTTTGGGTTTGTAAGAGACTCAAACCAGAGAACGCAGCCAACTACAGAGCCGGATAAATCTGCACTCTTTTAAGCTCCAAGCTGGGGTAATTCATTATAGCTGAAAGCTAAGATCATATCTTAATCTCTGCTATGGTTTGGATCTGGAGTGTCCCCCAAGCCTCATGTATTTGGATGTAGAGGGATAACTGCGTTCTATTGGGAGGTAGGATCTGGCTGGAAGGGGCCTTGGCCTGGAGGGATTGTGTCGACTTGTTGAGATTGAAGAGTGCTCAAGGCAGAGTTTTCAGGCATGTGTTGTTGACTTGTGGGCCAGGAAGTGAGGATGGATGTTGTGGTTTGAATCTGTAGTGTCTCCCGAAAGAGTCATTTACCTCTAAGTGTGACCAAAAGACATGATGAATGTATAACAAGACAAATTACCACCGATCCTCCTCACCATTCCCCTCTCACTCTGTACACACCTATCCCTTCCCTCTCGCCACTTTCTGAAGCAGCAGTGGAAGACCTCTTTTGTGAGTGGCTGTCGTTGTGCCATCATGGCTGCTTTCCTGTCTTCAGTCTATTTGAAACACTGACTTTGGGGAAGGGCCAACAGTCACACAGTGCCAGGTCCGGTGAATAAAGTGGATGAGGACAACTGTAGTATTTCTGCGAGCCTTTCCACTGGCTGGCACTCAGTAACAGCATTCAGCATATTTTAAAAAAATAACACTTCCTAAACTCCTGAAGGTACTCAGGAAACAGGATTTCCAGAACTGTCTGAGACAGTGTCAAGAATAAGGGGTATAAGCGCTCAAAGTAAGGGCTCCAATTTGAGGAACATTCATAGCAATGTATCCTCAATTGTAGCTCTTATTTATAAATTTAAACACTCACCACCACATAGGTTGATGACCCCTTGATAAATTCACCTGTGGTATATTTGCTTGAGACAAAGAAATATAAGTGATAAGTGTATGGTCCCTTTTGGAGGGAGGGCAGTTTGGTGTGAGAGTAAAGGGAATTTTAAAAATAACAGGCTTAGCGGTTGGAGCTTTATCTCACAGGAAGCTAGGAAATCGACAATTCTAAATTAAACAATAAACTGGCATTTGTTTCTGAGGACTCCATGAGTCAACACTAATAATCAGTTTTGAATAATCTATTTTCAGTGATGCAGAACAAAAATAACTGAGCTGACATCACCCAAACACTCCAGGCGCTGGGCATCACAGTCTGTATAGAACAAACTGTCTGGTGCATACGATAAGTGGCAGCACCATCAATTTTACAGGATTCTGAAATGCAATGCCAGAAAGGTAAGGCTTGATTAGAAAAACAATACAGCTTAATTGCAGAAAGTTAGATGCTAATTAGTATGGAGAAGAATTCATCAGTGACGGGGGTAAGATGTTCTCTCAGGAATACAAGCTCCCCAAGAGAGCTTGGGAATTATATGAAGGTCTGTGGATGTTTTTCCACTGAGTAGTTTTGACACTAAGACTGTGCTTGGACATCAGAGGAAAAGAGGTCTTCAGAAAACAGGGGGCCTTGGCTTGCCCAAATAACTATATTAAATAGGATACCAGAACCACAGAATTATGTTTATATCAAACTCTATCTTTACATTGATTACCCATGACAAAAATTAATATGCTGAATAGATAATACATAAACAGGTTAAGTGCAAACAAAATAAAGGTGAAAGAAAAAATGTATTTCAACTTCAAAGTGATTATTTAGCTTCTTATAACTCACTCTGTTTTGATAAGTCAACAAATTTGTCAAAGTTATTAATTAGTAGATATATCAGGTTGAGAGTAGCATGTGTTACAAGAAAGTGTTAAAAAATCATTCACTGTAGCAGGTATTACAAAAAATTCCCTTTAGTGTCTCTTCGATTGGTACTTTAAAAAATACTGCTTTTTAGGAATATTATATTACATCAATTTCATACTCCCTGGTTTAAACAATTGTATCAATTGATACAAGGTCAAATCCTTGTAACATACTAAATGGAAATTAGCCAATGACAGTTTTAATTTTGTTTGCTTTTGATTAAAAAGAGGTAATGACTGGTCAAAACTACTGCTTTATCAGGAAATCAGAGCACATTTTCATCCTGAAAATCAAATCAAATTAACCAAACCAACCAAAACCAAATGATTGTGGGTGCAGATTAGAGTTCCTTTAGCTGTTGATTCTAATATCATTATAGAAAACCAAGGGGAATCTTGTTTTCACTCTTGC
This sequence comes from Ctenodactylus gundi, assembly GCA_004027205.1. NCBI lineage: Eukaryota > Metazoa > Chordata > Mammalia > Rodentia > Ctenodactylidae > Ctenodactylus > Ctenodactylus gundi. Next base: position 47,371 of record PVKB01002891.1, read on the forward strand.
ATTGAGAGTTCCAGCACATTCACGAAAGCTCTGATTTTCATTCTGGGATTTGCATGATAAAAATCTCTAGGAAGAAATCTCAAGGCATTTCCTATGCTTGTCAAATAACAAGTTGTCCTTTGTGGAGCAAAAATTATATGCATTCTTATGTGTGAATATATTAAAACACAAACTGACACTCATATGTGAAAAAAAAGGTTAAGCAAACCTAAAAGACTAAAAATCTCATGCAGATTCTTTCCAAACATAAACAAATAGTGAACTAATAAGCATACATATTAAAATCATTCATTAAAATCTCACAGTAATGTATACGTAAATTAGTGTTATTAGTTAAGGATAGCAATATCATAGTACTAAATTAAAAACAGCTAAAAGAATATACCTGACATAGATTTCTGAGCTATAGAAGTAATCAGTTGGGAATTTTTAAAAGAAAGGTGATGGGAAGTTCTATCAACCAACAAGTTACTTATATACACAAAAAAGAACATTTAAAATAGTTGTTTCTAATTTCACATGAAACATTTGAGTATTTTGTTATTATTAAGGGAATAAAATATCTTTAAAAGATAATCATTTGGCAGCAGCTTCCAATTTGTAAGAAAAACTAATTCAATTTGAAACATGAGTATACAATAAATGAGGCAGGTGGCTGGAGGAATGGCACAGCAGTTAAAGCATTTGTCTTGCAAGCACAAGGCCCTGAGTTTGATCCCCCAGCATGGTGGCACATACCTGTAATCCCAGCAGTCAGGAGGCTGAGAAAGGCAGATTATCCTGAGCCCAAGGCCAGCATGGGCTACACCACTGAGTTCAGGACCAGCTTGAGCTACAGAGAAAGACCATGTCTCAAAAAAAGAACAAAAAGAAAAAGAAAAAGCAATAAATGAGGCAGGGCTGGAGAATGGTACCATTAGGTCATTCTAGTCCCCTGTGTAACTAATAACTAAGTTGGTTTCTCACAAATAGGGCAGGACATCTTGGGGCATGTTAAGACTTTAAGCCCTTCCACTGCCTACTCTCTCCTGTTTTTTTCTTTTTAGTGTTTTGGACTTCAAAATGAAACCAGGTGGGGCAGTTCTGACCTTAACTTAAAAGTCATTTTTCCCTGACTTACAGCAGAAAAGAATTCCGGATTACTTTTTCTTTGCTATTATCAAGTTAGAGAAACAACTGATAATAAGCCATACTTTTCCTCTATAAGGATTTGTTACTTTTATTATGAAAGGAAAACGCCTTGCTGTAGTTTGTTTCACTGGGAAAAAGTACTTTCAATGTTAATGCAAGTTTAAAGCATAAAGACACAATTTTCAAAATTAATTTTCTATGAAAAAGTTTCTAATTCCAACTTACCATGCTCAGATCACCCTCAGCAGAAAGCAGCAGAGCGGATAGTCCACTGATAGGCTGGTGCTCCCCTGTGACAGGCAAGATCAATAATGTTAATTTTTTTGGTAGTAAATTACTTAGGATTTTCAATGTTCTCAGTAAAAATTACAACATAAAATAAATTAATAAAATTTACAACAATAACCAGTTGTCTTTACAACAACTTAAGTCATGATAAATCATGGGATAATTCATTCTCTTTGTGGATAGAATTCAGAAGATCCCAAACTATAATTTGAAAGCTTATATTCTTGGGTTCAATGTATCCTTATCCATTTTTTTTTTTTTTTTGAGACAGGGTCTTGCTGTGTAGCCCAGGCTGATCTTAAACTCGCTATGTAGCCCAGTTTATCCTTGGACTCTTTGGCAATCCTCTGGGATTACCACTGTGATTACAGGTGTGTGCCACCATACTTGGCTATATGCGGTGCTGGGGAATTGAACTTAGGGCCTTATGCTTGCAAGGCAAGTGCTTTACCTGCTGTGCCATTCCTCCAGCCACCATATGTTATGTGTTTATTGAAAGCTTTAAAAACAGTTCCCTTTCCTATGAAGCAAGAGGACACAAAAAATAACATTTTCAAGCATTTTGTTATCCAATACGAGTCCTGGCTGCATCAGCAGTTTCAATACCTCTTTTACCACAGAAGTCACTTTAGGGAGCACAATTTAATTTCATAAGAGCCATTTTGGTTGAAGAGAACAACACTTAAATATTCTTGGCAGTACTTACATGTGATGAATTAACTTTACTCTCTTGGAAGCCGTTTTGTGTTCGAATTAGTTTCGTAGTAAGAACTACTTGATGAGAAGCAAGGAAAAGTGTCTGAACGCGGACAGTCAGCACTCTCAGCTTCTGTTCACAATTCTTCAGGAAAACAGAATTCCAACACATGACAATGCAATTCACCTTAAAAACAGGACATGCAGAAGATCTGGCTGCCTTCAGACAGGGAATCTGCCACCTTCTCAGATCCTTAACTATGGATTAAAAGCCGATTTTGCTCCCATCTTTACATAATCGTTATACATGATGATCGCACTTACTTTAAAATAATTTGTACTGGATCCATACCTTGAACCAGTAGACTGAGTTCCACTGGGTTAATTAAAACTTGAATCTTCAGTTTTGTATTTCCAAAAATATTTCACTCGCACACATGCACACACATGCGCACACACACACAAAGGCCTCAATTATTTTCTTATTGCTTTTGTCAACTTGCTGTTAGAAAAATTTACCAGTGTGAACAAGAGAAGCTTGGTAAAACAAAGCACATCATCAAATAAAACAAGAGCAATGCTATTACAGCAGGTACAGTATATGAGACATTGCACACATCTCCTAGTACTCACGGTATATAACACAGACTATTTTTTTCTTCTTTTGACAATGGTTCAGTAGTGTGAGGCATACGATACTTATGAAAATCTCAATTTACCTAAACCACAGTTCAGTTACCTTAGTGCTTAGTTTCACTCATTCAGTTAGATTTCCAAAAAGAATATTTATAATAAATTATGAGAACATTATGTGAACATAAGGCCCTAAAATGACATATTTCCTCGTGATTAGAAATTCTCAGAGTAATTTAATTTTGAACTGCTTTTTGCCTCAAATAGCTAACTGATTTTCTAATCCTAAATTTGATCTTGAGGGCTAGAGTACTAGCTCGTGGGTTAGAGCACTTGCCTAGAAAATGTAAGGCCTTGAATTCGATTCGTCAGCGCCACATAAACAGAGGGTGGTGGTGCATGCCTGTAATTCCCAGCACTGAGGAGGCTGAGGCAGTAGGATTACTGTTGAGTCCAGGACTAGCCTGGGCTATAGAGTGAGACCCTGCCTCAAAAAATATTGAGATGATTTTAGAAAATGGACAGTCAGTATCATAGTTTTATTGTAGAAAATTCAAAATTTTACTTCATGGGGAAATCATGAGAGAAATGAGTAACTTAGAGCAATGGCCTTACAACTTTTCATTGCTCATTAGGCAACACAATGACAGAAACTCAGTTAAGTCTCACAGTACATGGCTATTTCAATTCTTGACCTAGAATTGGACGATTCGCAACCGCAAACGCGCTGCTCCGTTTCCTATACATGTTTGCTGAGTCTGCAGAGAAGGTGCTCGATTTACTTTTCTATGAAAGTTCATGGAACTCCATCTTACTGGAACCTACTGCCAGTTCATTTGCAAAAAGAATACACATCTGGAAGGGTGTTACATGGGACACAGAGCGAGGAAGGAAGAGATGGGGAGTAAAACCCTTACTGTGGTTTTCCTTATTATTTTAAGAATATGATAAATGATGTGGAGATCCCCATGACACAGAAGCACCAAGAATTCTTAAGTAGAATATGAATAGGTTTTGGATTATGCAATTCTCATCAATCAGATTTCTTCACCAAACCCTTTTAGGAAGCAAATCATCTCAGACTTTATTTACAATGATAATTTTCATATTTTTATTACTTAGAAAATAATTTATATTTTTTCCATTCTTTAAACAAAGAGTAGGCCTGAGTCTCATGCCTTATGCACAGCTTTCACCTTCGAGAAAGTTCTCTGAGAAGAAAGGATGGAGAGAGGAAAGAAACTGCAAATCAACAGTTCACACAAGGCTACGGAACATTCTGCATGACATTCCATTTCTTTTCATTAATATTACTGGGACTGCAACGCTTAGGATTTGTCCTAGAATCTAACCAACATGGAATAGAGAGAATTGTGTGTATGCCTTTAGAAAGTGGATACTTTCTTCAATAAAACACAAGGAACCTCCTTCACATCTTAGATAAAGACTGACAGACATACCTTCCTGGACAGAGCTACTGTCTTCATCTACAAAGAACAAAACCAGGTCTTACATAAATAATAAAAATAACTAATAATTTTACAGCTAAAGAAAAAAAGCAAAAGTGGAATTATCACCAAGAAAATCATATTCTAAATGTTGGCTTAGATCACTGGCGAGGAAGTCAATTAGCTGGCGAGGAAGTCAATTAGCATGTTGAAGATGACACCAGACACACACAGAACATCCTTGGACTTTCACTGAACAGAGAGCAACCAGCTCTAATTTTTTCTACCCTTGATTTTTAAGGCTGTCTACACAAGTATCCGTTTCCCTCAAAGGGCTAGAAACTCCTTCATTCAAAAGACCTGAGTTTATCTAAGGGCCCCGCTAAGTAGGCTCATATAAAACACAGCACACTGCAACAAATACATTGGCACCACAGGAGGGACAGAAGTGAGCACAGCAGTATTGCTGTCACCGGGGACGGAAGAACACTGCTAGCACATACACCTTTCCATGTTCTTAGGTGTATTCAGAGATGTGTGCATCAAGGGAACACAGCTGGCTGATCTCCACACTTCGCTTCACTGTGACCCACACCTGGCTTTAATAGCATGGCAATTTATTTTTTTTTTAAGGACTCAACTATCCATCTGCCTAGACAGATGACACAAAATCAGAAATGAAGAGGTTCTAATTGCTATGGTCATTATTATTCCTATTATTTCACATATTTTTAAAACAGAACAAATGAAACAAAATGAGGCAGGTTGGTGAGACGTCTCCTGAGGCCACGTCTGCTTGGGCCTTTCAGGTTTAATGCTACCACCTGGGGACAGACAGGGGCTCCCCATGGGACTGCTGTGCCAATTGCCTTTCCCTGCATTTATATTAACATAGAGGCAGCCATCCATTTGGAGAGAAAAGATGAATTTTAGGTAAGTAAAATGCCATGGGTATGTCAGTATACAGGCCTTTCTCTTACTGGTGAGGGAAAGATAACAGTTAACTTCCTTGGGGAAAAGTATTTGACTCCCAGTAAAATATTCAAACACAAACACCCAGAAGTAATTAATCTACAACGATGGGATTGATTCAATAAGTGAGGAATAAGGAAGACCCGGTATCAATGCAGAAATACACTGAAATGCATTCCCATTTGTTAGGCAGAGTCAGCATTCACTGGATCCTTTTTGCATGTTTCTACTTACTGGAAGATTTGCCTTGAAATCGTGTTTATTTTTTTATCGAATCTTCACCTAGTTTGAAAAAAATGCTATGTATTATTTATAAAATCATGCTTTGGAAAAGAAGAATATGGTATCTATTTAGACGAAACAAAGGGATTTTTAATGTAAACACTTCTTTCTGTGACTTCAGAAAAGCAAAAGGAAACAACAATTAATATTTCCAGGGGAGCTAAGACTATTTCCATGACAGTAAAGTCTGTATTTAGAACACGAGGAGAACTTATAATGAAAAAAAGATTGGAGAGAAATAGATGCCAATTATACAAATTTGGTATTGGTAAATGAAGGCTTTCACCTGGGAGACAGACTAAAAATTCATTTAGTTAGAAAAAGCTGATAATGGAAAGCAAAATTCTTTGCAGCATCTTCATTAAATTGGCAAAAAATTAAACTGTTTCTGATTATCATTTAAATTAGAATAGGTAGATGAGTGGTTGCCCACAGACCTTCAAGGAAACCAATTACTACCTCTCACTGGGCTTAGAGAGAGCTATTAATACCATGTATAAAAATGGTGATTAAAAGATACCTTTATAAAAATGTTTCCCTTTTCCCTTTTTGCTTTTTTTTAAAAAAAGAGTTTACTATCTACAGAAACCAAACAAAAAATCTTTATATATTTACATCAAGATAACTATTCATGACATATATAATAATATGAAATAAAATATTGAAGGTGAGTATTAACTTTTTAAATAGAGGTTTGGCTCACAGCATAAACAAGTGTAGATAAACAAACAACCCCCCTAAAAAATACTTTCAGTAATAGCCCAAACCCTAAACAATCCCTCAAAACTTCCCTGCCAGAAGCAGCATGATAATGGGTCAGATTACAGATGGAGCCAGCCCCCCACAAAGTGTCCCACACAGGGGGACCCTGGGACCTTTACCAAGCCAGCCTTCCATAGTGGCCAAGGGTACCAAGGTCCCTTCAGGCCACCACCAAACCCCAGGCTGCTACTTCTCCACCTCTTGCTTGTAACCCACAGAGAGTTTCAGTTTGCCTTTTTCTTTGCATTCTACATTTTTGGCAGCAAATTAACAAGACTCAGGAGAGCACAGTAAGGGTAGTTTCCCGGGCATTCTTGAGGAACTCTTACTCGATTAAATAAAATACAAATCTGACTGACTCCAGCTCCTCTGGGCTCTTACTAGCTAAAGAATGGCATCCCTCCCAAGGGTGATTTGCTCTTAGGGCAGCGACACGGGCACTCACAAACAGCTCCTATACATTCATTCCTTGGACCAGCAGACTGGAAAATGCCCTCTGCCGGGCTGGAAGCTGGCAGGAGAGTGCCTCCGGGCGGCAGACAGCAGTAGCACAGATCACCTGACCCACCAACAAAGCAACCTTGGCCAAAGCTGAAAGTAAGGAGGCTTTCGGGACGGCTGCTTTTCAAAGACACTCCAGGGTGGAACCTTCCTTGTTTGCTCATGTGTACTGAGTCATCTGAGTTATCTGCTATCCCTCTCCTACAAACTATTAAGGCCAGAGCAATTTCTCTCCACATGCACACCCATGCACACTCTCACACACACCCACTCGCACGGCGTTGGCAAAGTGGATCGGAATTCAAATAATGCTCTGGAACGTTCATCCCTCGGGTCAACGAGCTGAGACTGCGTGGTGGGCGCCTCCACTGGCTGCACCCTTCCCTGCGAAGCCGCGTTAGCTCCCTTGTGATTTACTTTCATCTGTGATATTACAGTGACCACTATCTATCTTACTATGAAGGTTACTAAATTGTGGAGCCAGAATCCTGACTTTCAACGTGTATGTGTGTGAACATACGCGCACGTGTGAATATGTTTTACATTTATCTATGTGGGAACATATATACACACACACATATATATTTCTTTCTTTAAAAAAAGAAAAAGTCCGTAGAAGCTGGTGTCGCAGTGTGTGAAAGCTTCCTGGAGTGAGAGGGTTTTTTTTTTTTTAAACAAAGTTCCTCACTGTAAAAATAAACACATACGATGCGTAGAATCCCAAGTGCGACAGTTACCCGGCCATCTTCTCTCATCTCTACAGTGTTGTGTCTAAGGGTTGTGCTGGCTTGAAAAGAGTCTGTGACATGTCGATCCATTTGGAAACTCAGCTCCTCCGACCCACAGTCACGGGGTGGGCTCTGGGGCTGGGGTGCCCTCGGATCGCAGCTTGCCTTTCTCCTCCTCCTCTTCCTCAATGGCCTGGATCTGCTCTGAGGAGTGCGGGGCGGGAGGCGGGTCCAGGGCCTGCTGTGAGGTGCCCGCTGCCCGCTGCTCATCTTCCATGGCCTTCTTCCACATTTTGTGGTTCTGTAGGAGGTGCTGAGTTATCTGGCAGTAGATTTTCCTCCGTTTGAAGGTTTTCTTTCCTGAGAAAACACCAAATTAGACAATCTGTGTGTGTGTTGAAGACCAGGGTGTTACTAATAGACGTACTAATGAATACATATACCTACACATTCATGTTCGTATTATAATAGCACAATTTTCAAGCAGGTGCAAATAAAAGGAGGACACTAACAGCTACTGAAACATCAGTGAGCAATGACTGTGAACAGTTTCCATATTTGGTAATGTTCACACAAGGTTCCATCAGTATCTGATCTGACAGTGAAATTCAGGCTCTCAAGACCTCTTACCTAGACCACAGGAATAATTTCTTTTGGTGTCATCCTTCCTCAAACAATTTGACTCATAGGAGTCTACAAGATTAATTTCTATGAAGATGCTTGAGATACTAGTATTCTGATTTATATGAAATAAAAAATTAATTTCAAACCAGGTGTGGTGGTACATGCTTATAATCCCATCATGCAGAGAGGCTTGGGCAGGAGGATTATAAGTTTGAGCCAAGCCTAGAGAACTTAGTGAGATTCTGTCTCAAAATTTAAAAAAATCAGATAAAGCCAAAAAATATAGTTCAGTGCAAAGATCCTGGGTTCAAACCCTGGCATTTAAGAAAATAAACAAAAAAGTCAAATTCCACTCCATATTCTTCCACAAGCTAGCACAAATTCACTTTTATTCACGCAAAATTAAGAGGAATTATCTTTCCTTCAATTATGCAGAAAGGTGGTTCTTCTCTGTCTACTTCCTAACAATGTAGACTGTGCAAGTGACTGGCCAATGTGAGGGCATGTGATGCACATCAGAGCAACTAACATCATTCCCTCTCTACCTCCTGACAACCCAAGCTGGCCACAGTGATTGGCCAATATGCAGGGATGTGATCAATGTCAGACCAATCAGAAGAGCCTCTCCTGACAACAAAGGCTAGGCCAGAGTGACTGCCCAATGTGTAGTATGTGATCTATGTCTGACCAAGCTGAATCCAGATGATGAGACAGAGATGAGAACAGGAGGAAGTAAGTCAAGTAAGTTAAGAATAGCCAATATCCATACATGAGCCAACAGTTTTCTATGTAAAAATTTTGTCACTTGTAGGAAAAGCAATGTCTTAAACATACCTCCTTAAAGATGCTGTTATGATTTAGATCTAAAACTGTCCCCCGAGAGTCTCATATGTTCAGAGGTCAAGCTCTGGGGCAGTGACTGGGTCATGGGGCACCATACTTGTCAGTGGATTCACTCACTGATGAGCTGATCACTGAAAGCGCTCTTAGAGGTGGGTCCTAGTGGACTCACTGAGGGTGCTTTGGGAGAGCACAGCTCTCCCTCAGGCTCTTTCCTCCCTCTTCCTCCTTCCTGGTTGCCATGGACTGGGCAGCTTTCCTTTGCCATTCCCTTCTACCAGCTGTTTCTGCCTTGGAGACAGGCTACCATGGACTAATCATTTTGAAACTGTGAGCCAAAATAAACCTCTTCTCCTTTAAGTTGTATAGGTCAATACTTGGCCCCAGTGATAGGTGACTGGTACAAATGTGTACCTCATTCTCACATATCCCAGGTATCTGTCCTTCTTCTAGACTAAGGCTCTTTGGGGGATCCTACTACAGATCTGCTCAGACCTTATACAGGATGAGGATCAGCAAATATACATTTAATAAATACACACATTACATAGAAAATCCTGATCTAATTAAAACTATAGTAAGTAGGTAACATTATACATAATCAGGATGATGACAATAGATATCTGGGTTGACTTATTGAAGTAATTATAATTTACAATGTAAAATCTCATGTGAGAAAAATATTAACAACAGAAAAAATAAACACTAAAAAAATTGCTCTGGGATATGCCAAAGAAACTAGATCTCTTGGGGGTTATCTGCTAACATTTGTTGTGCTAGTGCTAGTGATTCTTTCAATCGTTTTATTATAATACTCTATAGAAATTTCTTTATAGGGTAAAGAAATTATATTTATATTACTTTATAGGGTAATTACTTTATATTACTTTATAGGGTAATCAGATCAATTATAAATGTGTAATATAAAAAGGACATTAAAATTATCTTAAATTAGTTTTAGACCATGCAGACACATAACAAAACATATTGAATTGAGTAAATGCTAGAGAAATGAACATAGGCAGAGTTATCATGAATATAAAGATAAAAATATTTATTTACTGTATTTATCACTTATTCATAAGGTGGACCCATCCATCAAACTAACAATGACCAACCAACAAAAACTCATAAAGATGTCGTTGGAACAAAGGCCTTAGGCTTAAAGCTCGCCTTCAAGGAACTGTGCTCTGTAGGAGCGAGCCAAGGAGACAAAATGAGTATACGCATTACTGTGAACAGACGCTTTGACAAGATCGTCTTATTATTTCTCTCAGCTGAACTAAATCTTAAAGTTGTTCCCCCTTCATAGAGCTGACTTCCCTCTTCTTTCAGCATTTACACTAAAAAAATATGTGCTTGTACATTTTTTCTCTCCTCCTTTGCAATATCAGTTCATTTCTCTTGGCTTCTAACCCGTTCTAACAGAACTCTTGCTTGTGGAGACTCGAGGCCAGCCCTGTGCAAAGCAATCACTGACCGTGTAGCCAGGAGCGCTATGATACCAGCAGTCTGGGAAGGTGAGGCAAGGAAGAAAACAAGTTTGCAGCTGGCATGGGCAACATAGTGAGGTTGTGCTTCAATATAAAAATATTAAAAAGGGAAGGGAAAGAAAGAGGAAAGGGAAGAAGAAAGAGGGACAGAAGGGTGGAGAGAAAAAGGCAGAGAGGAGAGAAAGAACAGCAGGCAGGTCCATGGAGGTAGAGGCCCGACTTCCCTGTGGCCACACACGGAACACCTGCTCAGGGCGCAGACACAGCAGCTCGCTCTCCAGAAGGCTCTTGATGTCTCAACGGTGCCTCTGGCACTTGCAAGCTCCTGACTTTGTTCTAACAGAGTTCAGTTTCCCTTCCCTGCTTCCCTGTCCCAGTGGTGTGCCCTTCAGAATCCTGCCTTCTCTGCCATTTGCCCACAGTGCCAGTGCAATTTCTCTCTGCTCTGCCCCATTGCAGGAGTGCATAAGACTCCATGGTAGGGAGGACATGGGGCAGTTTCATAAGCACAGAACACATGAGCTGTAAGGACATCATGAGGATTCACCATGCTGGGCGACGCAGGGGCCAGGAGTGAGCACCACAGACCCAGCGAGGGGCAGGGGACAGAAAGGTGGGGGCCAGGGAGTGACCTTGCTATGAGCATAGTCCTCCACAAGCATCCCAATAAGGACAATACATATAACCTAACATTTAAATACACGTCACTGCATGTGAGGGTATTCATGTGTGGAACCTCTTTCAAGATGTACTGATGCTTCCCATCATGGTTGATGCAAGGTACGAATATATTCCATTTTTTAAAAATAAATTAAAAATGGCTTTCTGACCAAAGCCTTTGACTGGTCTATGTTGTTTTGGCTGCAGTTACGCTCAAATCAGCTTCTGGGAAATTTTAAAACATGAACATATTTTTTCACCTAATCCTTGGAATCGTCAGAAAGACCGATGACCATTCACCAAAGAAAGACAGATTAGAAACTCAGTTATAGGACATACTGAACAGCTCAAGGTGACTGTTCTGTCTGAAAGTTGTACCCATTTGTGGGGAAGAAGCTAACAAAAGCTCTATTTTTCTCCTCTCCTTTCCAGGGCAGCTCCCATGAGAGGAGCTGTTCTCTTATTAATGGTGTTAAACATTAGCAATAAACCTCTCTGGAATTATACCCAATAAGGTGCCCTGGAAGAGCATTTGTACCAAAAATGTGCGTAGATTAGAATCTGCAGGTGGTCTAAGACATGCCTGCATTGGGAGCCAAAGCGTTGAGCACTGGAACCTTTTGAAAGGAGAACAAAGAGCCTTTCACTGCTCCAATTGGAAATGCAGCTTAGTACTTCATTAGAAACCTCTTAGCTCACTGTCGGAATCTTTCAGATTTAATTATGAGGTGGGGTAAAAGCCTTTTCCCTGGGACACCATACTGAAACATTTCATTCTGGATTTCCTGGGAGATCTCCAAGTTTTACAAATTACAGAAGTAATCAGTGCATGTTTAATTTTTTCCCTGAAATATATGCATCGGGCTAAATCAAGGTAAGCACCTCAGCCAATATGAAATCTGAAATTAAACTCACTAAGGGGAATTAAAAATGACCGAGTTGCGATGTGTATGTGTACACGAATGTAATTTCCATGTGTTTCAGACACATCCCAGTAAAAAATAAGAATAATGGGGGAAATACTATGAGTCAAACACTGTCGAGTTAAAAATTAGAAAACCTGAACTTGTTTTTTGGTTCTACTACCCCACAGTGTTGCTTAAGGTCCTCAGCCTCTGTCTTTTGCAAAATGGATTACTAACTATAATCTATTATTCTATGTTTACTATATTTTAAAAAACTAACATTATCCAACATTTATCATTTTCTTGGATGTAAAGAAATACTGAGAAGATAGGATTTCTAACGCTGTGGTATGATATCATTGCAGATGTGATGTTTTCATTTTTAACATAAGGTTAGCGGGGCTTATTAGCACAAGCCTCTGATCTCAGCACTCTGGGAGGCTGAGGCAGGAGGACTGCAAGTTCAAGCCCAGCCTGGGCAATTCAGTGATTTAGTGAGACTCGGTTTTAAAATCAAAATGAAAATTTGGATGGAGATGTAGCTCAGTGCAAAGGCCTGGCGTTTGATCCTCAGTACCATAAAAATATTAATATAACGTAACCAGTAAATGTCCATTAGTCAAGAGCATCTGCAAAATTTTCATTCTTTCCTTAGCGAACCTGATAAAAATAGGAAATCTTGGGAGAGCAACATATCAGAATTGGATGGCAGGATAGTAGCCTAACCCTACGGACTGAAAGAAATGCAGTATTTAGATTGGTATTTACCACTAAGACCTAGGTTGAAAAGTTGAACCTATTTAATAAAGACTTGGCCTGGACCCTTCAATTCCTAATACCTAGGTTGTGTTTGTGTTCTCAATGGGCTAGAGCCCAGGGCAACAAATCTCTTCCACAGGCTCAACTGACAAGCACCTCCCAGTATCATAGACAAACAGTCTTCTCAGTACAACAACAAACTATCTGGCTGCTCAAAATGAAAGTGAAGTAAAAAGAGAAACAAACACGCATATGGAATGAACAGCTCACAACTCCCAAGTAAGGGCTCCTTGCTTCGTTCCCGAGACCAACACAAAAATGTGAATGGCAGAACCACAGAAACAGGATTGCTCTGACGGCTGAATGTTGAAGAGAACCAGCTCCTCACTTCCCTACTACTCTGTACAAAGGTAAATCAACAGGGCACAGTAAGCGAGCTTGCAGAACTCTGATCTCTTAAGTCCCTGGAGGACAAAGGCCACTCCCTGTGCTTATGTGTGCAGACTGACAACAGGGGCTCCCATGAGGACACACACAGGGCAGAGGATTCCTCACGAGATGGCTGAAGTGAACCACGTCCTATGATAAATACGGGGGAAGTCAGAATCTCTTTTGTTGGGTGATTGGTAATATTTTAATTAAGACTCTGAAAAGCACTAAGGTTTTCTTCGTTCACACGCTTGGGCAGATAGAAAGCACACAGTTTGGCGACAGGAAGACAGGAAGAACATCTGCACAACGTCTCTGGTACAGGTTTATGAAAGACACAGGTATCCACTCAGTGTGTCATGGCACTGGGTGTAGAACAGGACAGAGTACTTAGAAGCATTAAGTCCAAGAGAGCTTCTGTAGCTGATCAAAGGGGCAGACTGGCCGCACGATGTAGTCCAAGCCCATTACTGGATGTGGTCTATTACTGCCACTGCTCCAGTCGCCTCACTCAGACCACGTCAACAGTCTTCTCCACGATGCCCCTACCTCTAACCTCATTCCCATCCTAAGCGATCAACGTGGTAGCACAAATAATCCAGTGAAATGCTGAGCTCACTAACTCCTCTACTCAAACCCATGCATACTCCTCAGCATGACAGCCAAGTCTTCACGCTGTGCTCCAGTGCCCGCCTTCTGACGTCTGCCTGAGCTGGTTCCCACCACCTCCTTCTTGGGGCTGTCCCACCTATCTTCCCTCTACTCTGGCCTGTCCAGTCTCCCAGGTCGCAGTCACCTGTGAAGACTCCAGCCAATGGCTACCTCAGGACCTTGGCACATACTCCTTTTCCTGGAATTTTTAAACATCCAAATGAATTTCTCTCTCACCTCAGGTCTCTTTTCTTAATCTCTTATTTACATATTTTCCATGTCCATGGTGATTTTATGCAAATTTTAAACTTTCTCTGTGACAGCACCCATCTTTTTTCCTTCGTGTTAGTACGTACCAGTATCTAACAAAATAAATTGATTCATCTTGCTTAGGGTTGATGATCCCACTAGGACATTCTATATATGAACAAGGATCTGTCCATCTGTCTGGGTGTCTATCTAACCAACTATCTGGCTAGCTAGTTATTATCTATTCTGTTCATAGCTTTTCCTGGAAAGACATCTGGACACAGTAGGTACTCAAAAAAAAAAAAAAATGGCGAATGAACAAAGGAAAGCCCTTCCTTACCACTTTTCTTGACTGTCCACTAGTCAAGTCTGTGGTTGGTCTACAATACACAGTAACTGAGGTTCCTAACTCATTAAGATATTCCAAAGCCTAGGTTTCAACTCTCAATTTCTTCATGGCCAAGAATATATGATTTATCACATTATTACAAATTTCACAATTTACACCTTTTATTATGATACAGAAGAAGGGAAGTACCTATCCAAAGTCACATCCAGCAGCTGCTATGTGGACCCAAAATATGTAATTTGTAAATGCATAAAATTCACCTGACCCTAATTAGGAAATGATCCCAGGAAAACCACTTTAGCTCAGGGTTTGCAAACTTACTTGGAGAGTCATTATTTTCACAGGTTTCTTCCCCATCGGCTGTTGCAGCTTCCCCCTCCTCTTCCAGGTCATCTGTGTCTCCTGACTCATCACTGTCTTCCACCCACCTCCCGGGCATGAGCCCTGCTGAGTCGTAGGAGTTGCACAGGGGACCCACAATGTGAGCGATGAAGGATTCCTGTAGGTTGGCCAGCTGCGGGGCAGAACGGTCCATGAAGGGGCTGATGGGCAGCCCGAGGCTGGCCTCTTCGTCACCCTACAAGGAGGCACTGGGCGTGAGCATAGGTAGAAAGGCCAGTGACAGGAAGAGTCCAGAACACAAGGAAAGTCAACATCCAGCTGGCATCTAACATTCCTGGACACACAAGAACCCAGGCTTTCACATGCAAACTCTTACTTTCCTGCTAACGAAATTCTACCCAAATTGCTAAGATTGCTGGAGATAGGCATTATTGTTGCTCTGCCTTAATTTTGCAATCGTGAGGTTCTCACTCTTGATTCAGAAAAAAATACAAGAAGCTGTTTAATGAATCAGTAGATAGTATTTCTTATCACACTAGTCAGTGTTCCTTATATTAAAATATAAATAAGTGGATCTTAAAATGCAACACTGGAAAACAAAACAAACACATTGCTTGTTGTGTTTACCTTTCTGCCTCCCCTACCTTATAATTTATTGCTCACCTCAGATTACCACCTGACCCCAGATTGTTTTTTGGGGGTGGGGGTGGGGGTGGGGGAAGACAGGGTCTCACTCTGTGGTCCAGGCTGGTTCTGAACTCACGATGGAGGCCAGGCTGGCCTTGGACTCACGGCAATCCTCCTGTCTCAGCCTCCCGAGTGCTGGGATTACAGGCATGCGCCACCACACCCGGCTTATGTGGTGCTGAGGAACTGAACTTGGGTACTTAGCACTTGCTAGGCAAGCACTTTAACTGCTAAGCCATTCCTCCAGTCCCCTGAATTATGCTTTCAGTGATTACATACATTTTAGTATTATTTATGACATGTTTCATAGTGCATATGTGTTTTATTTTGAACTGCTTCAAACTTTCGGGGGAAATATTAACACATCATGAGTCAGAAATTACCTAGAAAATTTAAAGAAGGAAATACAAGAAAATATCAGCAATGGTCATATCTAAGTAGTTGAATTATTACAAATGGACTTTCCTTTCCTTCTTCAATAACTCTGGAATGATTAATTAATCTCATTCCTAGGAAAGGATATATATATATATATATATATATATATATATATATATATATAATATATGTACATTATATATAAAATACACACACACACACATATATATGTATTTTTTTAAAGCATAGATTTTTTATTCTGTATAAGAAACTTGCTTCTACCACTTATTTATTCAAATTGTTACTTAAATATATCCACGGAAAAACTGTATATTTTTGTTTCATAAATAAATTTGCACTTGTAAAAAATATGCCCAGTGATAATTTAGTCTTTAGTAAGATACCTCGTCCTACTTTTAGGTACCTTTAGTAACAGAAGTGACTTGCTGACATGGGTTTCAATGCTGTCTCCCAATACTTCCCATAGACTGGCTGTATTCACACCCCTTTTCAGGCATGCACTCTTTTGAGTCTTATCTGTATCTCATATGATTTACCTTCTTGACTCTCCAAAGTGACATTGTAACAAACCTCTTCAGACTAGTACTTTAGGGGCCCTTCCTAATGTCTCATGAGATCATTCTATTACCTCAGCCTCTTCCCCCCAAATGCTTGGAGCTCTGTGGTGCTTTCATAGCAGCCATTTCTTAAAACTCTGGGCCAAAAGTGGCCAATGTGGTTTTTAACCAAAGGATAAATACAGAACAGAATGATCAAACTCTTGATGGCTTTTCGGAAACTCTAGTGAACTAACAGGCAGTCTAACAGCACAGCTGGGAATAAGATTAAACAGAGGCCTTACCTGCTCATAAAACTCATTGACGATACCCTCTGTCCACTGGAGGTGAAGCTCTTTACATTTAGCAGGGCCATTAATATCAGCTAACTTGATACACATCTGACAGACCAGGAGGCGGTCGTTTTCGTTGGTCCAATCTATTCCCACGTCATTGTTTACCTGTGTGGAGTATAAAGTTAGAATGCTTTGCCTCCAGGAAGGCAAAACTTGAACTGGGTTAAAAAAAATAGTAACACAATACGTATTCTCTTCCTACGATGAGGAAATAAGAACATACCAAAAAAATCAGGAATTCAGCTATTTAAAGGATGATTTCTGGCTTGCGTAAATCAATAGGAGAATAGTTCATTCAAGAAAATCATGAATGATGGACAAAATAATTGTTAATTATGAAACTGGCAATAAATGCTACTTATAGTTATCATATGCTCTTCAAATAACATAGCTACAATTGATAAGAAATTTTTTTGAATTAATATTGGAACAACAGTTATTTTTGGTGTATGAAATTTTGCTTTAAGTTTTTGGCCTCTACTACTCTAGGTAATTTATGTAAGTATACTACCAAGGTGTGCACTTCCTCCTCCTATAGAAATAGGCTTGTCTCCTCATGGGGAGGGGGAATGTTAGACAGGAGAATAGGTTAAGACAGGTATGCAGAGCTAAGACAGGGCCATGGGGGCGGAAGTGGAATCAAGATGGAGTCAAGGTCTCAGTCAAGGCCCCGGCCCCTCCTGGAACAGTAGCTAAGACACACAGCTCATCCTCTCTGTCCCAATTTCTCCGAGATGCCCTCAGGTAATTAGTGGGCTTGCACTGCTCTACAACCCCCACCACAGAAGGACTGCTTGAAACCATCTGGGCAAAAGCTTTATAAAGGGCTTCCGTCCTTCATTCCCTCAGAGTCCTCACTTGAGACCCCCGACTACTGACCTCTCCTTGGGACCTTTCCTTTCTCAATAACCCTCCCTTCTTGCTTTGGAAAAAGTAAGCTATAGAGAGCAGATTAAAGGAAACAAAAGCCATAATGACACTTGGAATTTATTGTTCACCTATAGGAAAAAATAATATGCACACACAGCACATCAATATCATTAGGTATACAGGTTCAGAGCGACATTTTATACATCTGCTTCTGACTGAACACTTTACCACATTTCCTTTTCACAGGTGACATAGGAAAGTTGATGGCAATTATGGTTTTTGTTCAATACTTTAATTCCATGACACCTTTCAACGTAGCCCCACAATGAAGACTGGTACAAATCTAGTTACCTTGGCATTAAATTTGGTTACGAAGTCAAAGTGTTTCTTCAGGTCAGTCGCCAAAATTGCTTCAATGACCAGGAAACGGAAATGCTTAAATTCTACATGGTCAAGGTTGACCAAGAAGTTATACTCCGGCCGGGACATGAAAAGAGTCCAAGCAGCTGCGGCATGGTGATTCTCCAAGACCGAGCGGTCATTGTAGAGCACCGCCTACAAGGTGAGGGAGAGAGTTAGGAGTCCCCCATCTACACTCTCAGGAGAGTCATAAAAGCCAACAAGAATATATGGAGCTTTCAAAATTCCTCTTTTATTCATGGAACAACAATAAAAATGGAAACTGTGAATTCTGGGTACTTAGAGTCACTTACTGCAATGTCTTCACTGTTGATTACAATTTCTTACTGAATTTCCTATAATGTAAGTCTCTTTTCTTGAAATTTTTTTCAAAATTATTACAAACCAGGGGTATTAGTTTACCTTAACAAGGTTCATTTTTCATAAAACGTTTTTCTTTGGGTATTTGGAAGGCACTGGAATTTAAACACACGCACACACACATGCACACGCACACAATGTACCAACTCTCCTTATATGCTAGTTCAGTTAATATCTGTATATGGAATAAGAATGATCTCTCCATAGCTAAACACATACAACTACTAGAAGGGAATGGAATCCCTCAGAGGCCCATGATGAAAACATCTTCAGCCCCCTGTTAGACTCAGAAAATATCATACTGTATCTAGAAGTTAACGATACATAGTAAAGATGCTGTAGAATTCTTTAATAATGCTGAAAGAAAAAAAGGGGGGATAGAAGTTGCCTTTAAAAAAGATTAAGTCCAGGACATCAATATTGAAATAAGTGATAATGTGCGTTGATAAGTGTGTTGGTAAATTATGCTGGTGGGAGGATTTCTGCCTCTCCTATATGCAGGGACATATGGAATAAAGATGAAGTATTTGGCCAGAGGGAAAAGCCACAGTATTTTTATTATAAACATATTTGAGGAAAACTATAGAATAGCCCAAAAGAAAGAAGGCTGTTGCGAGAAAAAAAAGAATACTTCTATTATAACTTTCTAGGAAAATTCTAGAATAGTCCAGAAGAAAGGTTGTAGAAATTGATGAGGGTGGAATAAAAGACAACAGGTAAAAAAAGAAAACAAAAAGTAAACACATGACCAGACTTGGCACTGCGATTCTCTCAGAAGAAGAGCAGAGCCTGTCAGGGAATTTAGTAACTTGACCCAGCTGATTAAATGAAGGGAAGTTACCAAGTGCAACTCATGAATAGAGATGCCTACATATTTAGTGATTAACTTTTAAATAATTGTGACCTAAATATACTCCAAGATCATTTTCTTTAAAGTTAGCCCTCATTTCTGGAATCCATGTCCGAGTAAAACACTTCCTTCCAAAGAGAAAAATAGATGTTATGTCACCCCACCAATAGACACACCTTAAGGACTGCAACTGTTATCATACATTCTTTGGAAATCCAAAGAATAAGATTCATTAATAACAGAACCTTATGTTCTAGAAAAACACAAGAAAGATTTGGCTCTCTAATGTTTTCCAGAGAAATTTATGCAGGTTATCTTTGTTAAAGTTCATTACATGAATTCAAAAATTTTTTTGAAAATTGTAACTGAGGAGTGTATGCATTAATACATGCACACCCATGTTTACAGCAGCATAACTCATAAGACCTGAATCTTGGAAGCAGTCTCCATGCCTGTCAACGGGGGATGGATAAACAAAATGTGGTATGCGTTTACAGTGGAATACTACTCGGCCATAACGAAGGATAATTTTGAGTTATTTGAAAGAAAATGATTGCACTTTGAGACCACAATGCTGAGTGACATAAATCATACACACAAGGTCATAGGTCACACAGTTTCTGTCATATGAGAAACCAAATACATAAATAATTTAAAAGGATAAATAGAAGAGAGCATAGAAAACAGAGAGGTAAACTGTGTGGTGATGAGAAAAGGAATAAAAATGATTGAGATAAATATGTTTATGGTGCACCAGCTGTCCGAGATGAATGCAATTATGATGTGCCGCAAACATGTACTAATAAAAACAGAATAATTATGAGGGAAAATAAATGTAAATACGGAGTAACTGAGAAGGGAGTCAGTCTCTCAGGGTAGTCAATCTGTGCACCTGCCTTGACTGTCTAAGGAAACACTCTTCAAAATCAGCATAGTCTCCAACAATTTTATCTTAAGACTAAATCTGGCAGTACCAATTATAAACAGAATTCATAAAAATTAGTTTTCTTCAAATATATATCTACACTGAACTGTTTCTCTCAAGTTGAAAATCTAAAGCTGCACCTGAGGCGCGCTGGTGGCGACGAGGAAGGCATTGGTCCTGCCCGGGTGGTCGTAGTCGTGCATGGCTGCGGCCACGTACAGGGCCATCAGCTCCAAGGCAGGGATGTTCCCCGACAGACAGCCGTATTTATCATCCCCTGCGGTGTACATTTTTGAAAACACGTAGCCCATGTGTCCGTGAGTGAAGCCACTGTCGGAATCTGGGAAGAGGAGGTCGACGTCACAGGAACTTTTAGAAAGTGTGAAGCGCATGCACATGCCCTTTGTTTTCACCACCCTCCTGCCCCCCACCCCCTTTCTTTTTAAACAAACCCTGTTCTTGCTCCTGTCTTTCACAAGGGAACCAAATCCATACCTGAGTCGCTGGCGGATCCCGGGTCGGTGACGACAGTGGAGAGGCCGGGAATGGGCTGGGTGGTGAGATACCAAACTGCGTGCAGTACATCGGTGGCGTGGACTCTG
>PVKB01002891.1:68217-163838 GCA_004027205.1 Ctenodactylus gundi
TCCAGAAAGCCTACATATACAGGAAACTCACTATGCATAACAATGGAAGTGTTGACTTTTTTTTTTTTTTTTTAATACTGGGGATTGAGCCCAGGGCCTTTGACACTGCGCAACATCCCAGGCCATTTTTATTTCTAGCTCAGGTCTCAACAAGTGGCTACTCTGCTAGGCTCGAACTTGGGATACTTCTGCCTCAGCCTCCCAGAATGTTGAGATTATAGGCTTGTGCCACAGGCGGCTCCTGTCTGGACAAGATTGTTTTCCGATTTCCTCTTTCCCTGGAGCACCTGGTGGAAGTGTCATGGGATGGAGGGTTGGAAATGAATGTCAAATTTAGAGACTTTTACCCAAATCTATAAAGATTCGATTTAAAGTTCTGCCTATGCTCTTATGTACCAAGAAATTAGTAAAGAGCAGAAGCCAAGACTTTTTGTTTGGAATACAACTAGAATTATGGGACCATAGCCCAGTGGTTAGCGTGCTCGCCTGGCAAGTGCAAGGCTCTGAGTTTGATTCCCCAGCACCACATAAGCTGACACACCTACGTTCCCAGCCCTCAGGAGACTGAGGCAGGAGAACTGTCCTGTGATTAAGGCCAGCCTGGGCTACATAGTGGGTTCAGGACCGACCTAGACTACAGAGTGAGACTCTGTCTCAATTTTTAAAACTAGAATATAGCTAGAACCATAATGGTCCTGCTCCCTGGCTTGTACTGTGCCAACTCAGCAGTGACTTCACACCAGGCAGGCACATCACATACAGCGTGACTGAAACAAGCCCAACAGGGAGACTGAGCCTGTGCTCACTAACAACGCTAACCGCTGTATCATCCCAGATCCTTTGGCGGCTTCTCCTCACTCCTTAAGCCTCACCAGTGAGAAAGAGAGATTCACATTAGAATCCACCTCCGAGGTGGACATCTTTGAAATTAGGAGGGAGAAAGAATCTCTCACGCGTAGAGTGACAATGCGGGTCTGTAATCCCAGCTACTCGGAAGGCTGAGACAAGAGGATTAGAAATTCACAGCAGGCTGGGCAACTTCGGGAGACCCTATCTCCAAATAAAATAAATAAATAAAAGGTGCTATGGATGTAGCTCAGTGACAGAGCAGCCCAGGTCTATCCTCAGTATACCTCCAAATAATAGGCATATAAATAAATATCACCCTTAAAAATAACTGGAGATCCGTTTATGGCTGCCTTACTAGATAAAAGGACCAATGAACATGTGAACTTTGCCAAACATTGTTTATCACACTATAAAACTGAGTGTCCTCACAGAACCAACATGCTTTTACCCCATTTCCATTCAGGAGATGCTTGTATTTATGGCCTTCCCCCTCCCTGCTGCCTCAGGAAACGTCCCCCTTCCTTCCTTGCCTGTGTCTCTATCCGGATCATTTCATTTCTACTCAAGATTGTAAACTCAAACACATTCTCACTTTCCTTTGCCTCCCAAAAATTGTTAATAGTAGACTTAAAACTGATGATAGAATGTAATTAATGATATATTAGTGCAATGCCACATTAAAGTTAATTCAGATCTATTTTCACTTCTGCTCCAAAGGTTCAATTAAGTATGGATTTATGTAAATCGAGCCATCAGAAATATAATTCTTTGAGTAAATGTTACAATAATTATCCAATATTGTTGCATATGCTAATCATAAGGAATGCTTTCACTAAATGCCATACTAGTCTCAATGTGTCCAGCAGATAAGAAAATAATTCTTTACTTAAAAGTGATCTCCAATCAAGCCAAAGCTTTCCTGAGAAATACAAGCAAATTCCTTTATGAAAAGTGCGGGAGATTGTGATAGGGCAAGCATGGTTATTTGCTACAAATTCTTTCCACATGGAATCAAGAACTTGCCATTTAACAAAAGAATTTATTCACTCCCAGAATATAAAAGACAATAAAATATAAAATTCAAAATGAACAATGAACTTTAGAATCTGGACATTTCTTTATATGCTTGAACACTTTCACGATCATTTAATGGTACAGGATCTACAGAAAAGTTGACTATTATTATGTCTCTGGGGATGACTCTCAGAGGAACTCTGTAAAACACGCGTTCTGACTGTACCCTTAAGTCATGGTCAGAAATATCCTATTCACTGGAAAGCTCACTGGGTGACCAGCTGTTCAGCAGGGCATTCCCTTCTGTGAGAGTTTATGTATGGAACTCCTCAACCTTCTCCAAATCAGTCACCCTTAAGTCAACGGCTGGCATCCGACCAGACACTGCTCTAAGAAGGCCAGGCTTACCTCGATGTCCTTTCTAACAGCTCCTTTCTCTGGCCTGTCTTCCAGTTCCCGTGGTTGCATCATCCAGACTTTCCCAAGGGGTCTGCTCCTACCAAGCTCCTCCTCCCCTACCTCACGTGCCCAGTTTTCCCTGAGTTTGCTCCCACCTTCTCCAGCAAATCTCACTGGGGGAGTCAATCTTCCTTTCCTTTTCCTATCACACTCTATGGCCTGTGTGTTTTCACTCCAGCATTTCACCACATTGGGTAATACACTAACAATGGATCTCTAAGACCACACGCAACATTTTCCGTCCACCCATGTGCCCATCTGTATCCATGGATATATGAACTTGTTAAAACTTAGCCTCAAACTTTGTGACTGAACAAAGACAAGAGCTTTTCAAGCTTACCATGCACAAAAGCAAATTTAAAACTTAAATCAATCAATAGATAAGGTGTTGCAGAAGTCACCAAGCACGGGAAAAAGGAACATGATTTTGCAATGATTATTTTGTAAATAAAATTATGTTGTTTCAATTTCCCATTTCCCTGCATATGGTGACTTTTGGGAAATCCTGCACTAATGTTTGACTGTATCTTTACATATTTATTCCCTTGAAGTGTAGATGGCTTCTATCACATGAGCAATAAGTTTAACATTTAATTATTTACTTGTCAAACAAACTGAGTTAGACTCAGTACAGGCAAGGCATTCTTATAACCTCTTCAACATGCTAACCTCACGTGGTCCTACAATCTCATGAGCAGCTATTCTGATCCACGTTTTCTGGATTAAGAAAAGGCATACCCCAAGGTGAAGCTTTGGGTCTCCCATAGCTGCTAAGTGACAGAAGTCAAGCACAGGCCACCTCTGTTGACCTCACGCGCCCTGCTCACACTGTGCTTTTGAGCTAAGGTCAGTGACACCATGTCCCACTGCCCAACTGCCCTGAAAATCCAACAGGTGCTAAGAGCACTGTTCCACAATGGAATCATACTCACAAGGAATATCCCTGTATCCAATCTCCAGAGCATGAAAATAATTCATAAATTCTCTAATGGGAATTTTAAAAGCTTCAAAAAGGCCCATATCTTCAAAAAGTCTGTACGAGACCTTTAAAAAAGAAAGACAAAACCTTAGAAAACACCATTCAGTTTCTTAGCAATAAAGGGGACACAGGGAGTGAGGAAACAAACATTTCATCAATCAGACCAATTTGCTATGAGACACTAGGAATAATGAATCTCTCTCTCTCTCTCTCTCTCTCTCTCTCTCTCTCTCTCTCTCTCTCTCTCTCCTATTTATCCGGTGTTACTGAGAACTGAATCCAGGGCCTTCACACTGACGCACATACCCAGGCATCTGGGACAGGGTCTAGCTATGTCACTAAGTTGCTCAGGCTGGGCTTGAACTTGAGATTCTCCTGCCTCAGCCTCCCAAAGTACAATAAAAATGCAATAGGAAGTGTGCAATTTCTGTCATGTCATAAGTGATGCCTTACTGTAGTCATCTCCTCTTTATTGTTACTCTAGACCATAGTGTGAGCAACTGAGGGATTACCTACGCGGGTAACTTCAGTAACATCAGCGAGGACAGTAGCAGCAGCTGCTGTGCACATGTGCAGCATCAAGCGGGAAGTCTGCTCCAGAATGATAGGCATAATAGTTATTTACATATAATTATCCTCATAGCACCTGAAGAGGTAGGTACTTTTGGTTACTAACAGCTGAAAGTGGAGGGAACTAAGGTACAAAGAGGTGGAGGGATTGTGCAAGGCTGGTCACAGCGCTGACAGGCAGCAGAACCAGACTTCAATCCACGCATTTTGGTTTCTTATCTGCTTCAAATCCCACTATCCCATTTGGAAACAAAGATTGTCAAGACTGTAAATAACTAAAATTTCCTATGATTCTTAAAATGTTTCTAAAAAGAAGAGAAAAATAAGATAACAGGAGATTTTAGGGCGTGATTTGAAAACAGGAGAATTTTTGTCAAGAAGGTATCACAAGCCACCACAGGTCATAGCTGGAAAGACTGAACACCCCTCATGTCGGAAGAATGTCCTTTTCAGTTTGTCCAAACAAATACGATAATCATACAAGAGTAAGCAGTTAGCTGAGCCCCGAAGCACAGGCCTGTAATCCCAGTACTCTGGGAGGTTGAGGCCGGATGATTGCAAGTTGAAAGCCAGAGTCTGGACAACTTAGTGACTCTGCAAGACCCTGTCTCAGTAATGAAAAATAAATAAAAAAGGGCTGGGACATAAATCAGTGCAAAGCCTCCTGGGTTCAACTCTCACAACAACAACAACAACAACAACAAGAAAAAGAAATGTAGAAAATAAAAGGGTATTAAGGGTGTATTAAGGGTGAGAAGTTTCCAATGTACATTTCTCTCTTCAAAAGTCTTTTGAGATGAGACTTTTTCGACATCCTGGACAAAAGGTGACTTCTTGGCATGTTTGTGTTAATTTCCTCCCACTGTCTGCATATCTCTCTATGGGAGAAGGGGACTGCTCCGTAATCCAAATTTCATGATTTTCTTACTTTTGAACTCAAAAGGAAGGAAAATGCTCATAAATTTTTACTGGGCAAGGCAAATGAAGCTGCATTTTCTCAAAGTTCAATGTTTAATAAGGTGGGAAAGTCAAGAGTGACTAAGGAGGATCATGCCATCGTGGATGACTGGTAGTTAGAAACAGAAGAGACTCACTGGTGAGTCGTGCTGAAATCTCATGGTGACTTATCTCTAAGTGTCCATTTCATTGCCTGCTGGTGTTTGTGATGTTGAGGAAACATTTTGGACAGATGACAGATGAGAGTGCTCAGTGGTAGAGAGCTGGTTTAGCATGCAAGATGGGCGGGGTTCTATGGTGAGGAGAGAAGAAAGGACAGAAGAAAGGAGATAAGAAGGGAAGGAATGGAAGAAGGAGGAAGGAAGGAAGGAAGGAAGGAAGGAAGGAAGGAAGGAAGGAACGTAGGTAGGTAGAGAAGAAGGGGAAGTAGATTTGGAGCAGTGTTGGTTAAGCCTGATCTCCCATAACCCCAGTTCTGAGAACTTTGAGGGAACTTGACAACTGCAGTGACATCTGAACACTGTCACTCATGTTGTAGAACCAACTATTATAACTATTTTCCTAGTTGGTCAGACTCCCCACTGGCAGAGACAGAAATAAATGAGTGTGTTTTCTGGGTTGCTGATAAAACACAAATGTAAAAAGCCTGGGCTTCAGGTACAGCTAAATCTGCACCCGAACTCTGGGTCTAACATTTACTTCATGACTTTAAAAGAAGATTCTCTTTCCAGTCTTAGTTTCTTCTTCTATAACAACAGATTTTAAAAATAACAGCAGTACCAAAGTTACAGTGAACAAGAAGGAGCCTGGTAGAGTCTGTAACGTGCAAGGTGACCCAAAATTTCACCCATTTTACCTACTTTTAGTGACTGTGGAGCACCTATCCATTGAATTTAGTGCTTGCCCACCTTTTTCTCATAATAATAGTTTTACTTCAAACATTATGACATATTTTGATATCATATTTTATACTTTTAATGTTTTCTGAATATATGGCGGCCTTTGGGACACTCTGTACTTTCCTAGTAGATTGTGACTTCCTCCTGGCAGGGATTTATATCTCTTCCAGAAGACGAGCCCAGGGCTGCTCCCCTGGAAGTGAATATGCCTGCGGCTACCTTTGCCTTCAAATAGTCACGGATTGAGAGTCTTATTAAGTTCCACCTTTAAATACATGGTGAGAACCTGACAAAAGCTGATCTGTGATACATGAAGCAGAACCCAGTCTTTCCAAATTTTGGGGGGTTTTGCAGCAGAGACCTGCTGGTTGCCCCAATAAATCTGGGCTGGCTACCCCTCATCCCACTAAGGTCTCTAGTTAGCATGCCTGTAGTCTTTCATATGTCTGCTGTCATGTTGATCCACACCCATATTTTTTAAAAAGCTGACATAGTACTACATCATGCCCTTCACTGGTGCATATGTTGATAGCTGTTTCATAATACAGAAAATCCATCCATATGTTCTTTCTTGTTTTTGTGAAACAAACATGTCCAAATTCTTAAATTCTGTAAGTTTTTTCTTCTGTAGCAAAACAAAACATTCTCTTTTGAATCTGGGAAGCTGTAAACACAGGCCTGCTTAAGGAAACAATACTAAAAGGTCTATTACACCACACAAGTCATCTTTCTATTTATGTGTGTTTTGCTGATATATAAAGGTGGTTTTGAGTTTTTCAAATACAGAGAACTCTATCTCCCATAGCACTGGGGAGCAACACATGTCTGCCCAACAGGCTACTGTGCCGAAGCCTTGTCAATAAACTATACCTAAAAAAAATCATATGTAGAAACAGTAATGGAAGATAATCAGCTTTTTTGCATAATTCTATGAAAGTTCATTTGGCCATCCTGCTTATTTATGTCTGTTTCATCTATTTTTCTTTTAAAAACAGTGCGTAAGAAAGTGGTGGGGCTGATTACAGCAGTGTGTGTGTGCACCTGGACAAATCCGCCTCAGTGAGTCCATCCACCTGCATAACCAACATGCACTACAAAACCAGGGAGGGAAAAACTGGATTCCACTTGCTCAAAGTTCTGATTTCTTTTACCACCATGGAATTTGTGGAATGCAGTGTACTAAAATTTCCTTTCTCCACACAACAGATATCCACAGGTACAAAAAGAGAGAAAAAGTTTTCAGTAACTGAGGCACTGTCTTTCCAAATTTAAAGTCACAGTGTGAAAGCAATTTCTTACCTGACTGAGGATACGACCACATTTTCTTCCTATATTTTCTACTAAATCAAAAATTGGGAAGTTCCAAGTGTTCAGCTGCTCCATGATTGAGTCCAGGTTATCCATGACCAGGGGTTCGGGAGCAAGAATTGGCTTATCCTGCAACAGAGAGTAAAATATTTTAACAGTACGCATTTTTGTTTCCTTCAAAGACAATTCACGTTTTGGTATGGCCAAGTAATACTGATGGTGGCTATCTAAAACATATGGCCTAAGACTCTAGGGTGAATCTTCAAAACAAGAACTTATAAAATCTTAAAAAAAAAAAGACAAGGCCTTGGTCCTGGAGTAAGGAGAAAGCATCAAATATGGCTATTTATTTATTTGTTGAGTGGTACTGAGGACAGAGCCCAGGGTCACTGCACTAAGCAACATCTTCATCCCAGTGTTGATTTCTTATTTTCAGACAGTCTCAATAAATTGTCCAGGCTGAGCTAGAACTTGTGATCCTCTTGACCTAGTCTCCCCCAGCGCTGGAGTTTCAGACTTGCACCACTAGGACCAGCTAAAAGGTGGTTTTAGACTCTAAATCTTGAATCCTTTTGTTTATATTCATCCCTGGCTCTCTTACACTCCAGTGAAACATGGATTATCTGCCACCCCCCCACCCCCACCATCCTTAGCCAAGTTAACATATCTGTTTTTGGGTCCACAGAAGTTTTTCAATAAAGATCCAAGGACTTGGGAACCCTTTTCTGTATTTACACAAATTGGTTTCTGGGACAAGAATTCCTAACTCACATTGGGTCGGGGATTCAGGTTGGGTTGAAGCCTATCTAGGAAAAGTCCAGGACACTACCATAGAAGCTGGATTCACTGCCGAGTTGGCATCCAAGGC
Source organism: Ctenodactylus gundi (assembly GCA_004027205.1). NCBI lineage: Eukaryota > Metazoa > Chordata > Mammalia > Rodentia > Ctenodactylidae > Ctenodactylus > Ctenodactylus gundi. The sequence continues at coordinate 76,121 of PVKB01002891.1, forward strand.
AGGCCTCACGTACCCGTGTCCAGTGACAAACTGCTCACTGGCGGCCCCATCCTCCTTCCTCCACTCCCTCCCTCCTTCTGGGTGACCCTATTTGTTAAGACCTCACTGATTAGCCTGAGATGACATCCACATTATTGTAGCCTGTGTACATAAGCCCTGTTCTTGCTAAATAAATCATCCTGTGTTCACCGAAGTGAGTCTCCAGAGTGTGATTACTCTACTGTCCAAGCCCTCCTCAGCTGTTTTGAGGGTCCCTGTGGGATGGAGGCCCCTACAACATTGGATTCTCAAATCCAGATGTGGGAAGGGGAACTTTGACACACTAATTCTTAACTGGATGAATTTATATATTAATGTTTCAAATCAGCCTCAACCCTATGGAGTAAGTTATCCCATGTTTCAGCGACTTTGATTTGACTCATGGGACCTCATGTTTATTGAGAAATGTGTGCTGTGTAAAAGCAAAGACTTCAATGACCTGTCCTGATCAGGACAGCTTTAAGGACAACACCCAGACCCCAAAAGAAAGGAAAAGAAAGATTAAGACAAAACAATGTACTTTCCTCCGAAAAATTGATTTAAATCTAGTCAAAAGAGAAATAATAACAGCAGCAGTTCCTGATAGTGTAACAGCCAACTGTTTCCTCTTATTTGATGTCTCCCATGAATTAACCTGAATCAGATGTACACCTCCAACCTCCTTAAGTGGCTCTCCACCGACACACAGCAGTCAGCGTTAAAGGATCTTTCAGTAGGTAGCAAGTGTCAATATAATCCTGGTTTAATATAACAAGGAAAATAAATATTGGCTCCCTTTTGAAATCAAGAAGGCGCCAAGGGGGAAAATAGTACAGGCAGAAATCCTAAAACAAAACAAAACAAAACCAAACCTTATTTGTCCTCTTTTCTTCTTCCTTTCTCAATAAAATATGATTCAACTGATATAAGTCATTTCTCAAAAGCACATTTATGGTTTCTGACTGGGTTAAGGCACATCTGTAACTCAAAGGGGTAGCTAAAAAAATCGGGGAGGAATTTAAGAATTTCTGGGATCAAATGATAACAACAGCACTAGGTAACAGAATCTGTGGACACAATGAAAGCAGTGCTACGAGGGAAGGGATGGCGCTGACAGCTATCTTAGAGCAGCAGCGCAAGCTGGAGTAAAGAGCCTGACTGTGCAGGCCAAGGCTGTACAGAAGCTAGAACGACCAAAACCAAAATCAGCCAAGCGAAAAAAAGATCAGACACAACAGTGGAAATCAACTGAAACAAATATATATATATAAACCGGCGTGGGTGCTTTGAAAAGAGAATCTTTTTATAAAGATAAATGTCCTTTTTACATTCAAATAAGACAGCCACGAGATCAACAAGGCCTGGACAGAGGACAGCCTGCCCAATGCCCATGGCCAGGGCCACAGAACGTGTGGGCTCCAGATAAGCCAGGAGCACATGTCTGATGGCACAAGGGTCTACTCCTACACCAACCTCTGCATGTGACACCCGTTTCTCAGGTAAATGCTCCCATGATTATCACCTGATTACTCTGTCTGCGACCCACAGTAACCGCACTTAGCTGGGGAACTGGTGCCCATGTGCAGCATGTCCTCAGAGTGACCTCCTGTCCCCTGTCCCTTCTCCCTGCATCCAAAATCTCTTCCCTATCTATCTTTAGGAAGTCTACTCCCTGTTTCCTGTCACTGTCCTTTCACTTGGCACTGTAAATCATTCCTGGCCAGGACTTCACCTGTGAGACACCATATGGCATTTAGCCTTCTGCGTCTGACTTATTTCACTTAGTGTTGTGGTCTTAAGGGGAACCCACGTTCCTGCAAGTGATTCAAACTGATGCTTCTTTATGGCAGAGTAGTACTCCACTGGGCAAACGAATGAGACATGTAACACAAGGCTACCAGGAATATCATGGCTTCAGGAGCATAGGTGCCACAGGTGGACGCTTTCCTCAGTGGCTCTGCTGGGCACTCCGCCTCATCCTCATTCTGCACGATATCACTGCTGTCGCTGTTGTTGTTGGTTTCGTAATCAGAGGTCACTTGGGTAGCATCATCTGCAATGGAAAGGGGCACGGCTCAAGGTCTGTGATGAGCAAAGATCTGCTGAGAGCACCCTGGAAGGGACGGCCGGCGCTGTACGGAGCGGGAAGTCACGGCAGCGCTTCACCGTTAACTCCACATGCCATACAAATGGCTTCTCATTTAAAATATGGACACACAGACCCACTGCGCACAGGCGAAGTAGAAGCATCCTGGACATCTTCATACTGAACTGCACCATGATTAAGTCTAGATGCAGGGGCAGGGGTGGTGGTTCTTTCTTTCATTTTCAATTTTACAAACTAAATTTTTTTTTTTGAAATAGGGTCTCGCTTTAAAGTCCAAATGTGTCCTGAACTCACTACAGAGCCTACGCTGGCCTCAAAATCTTAGCAATCCTCCTGCCTCAGCTTCCCAAGTGCTGGGGTTGGAGGCATGTGCCACCATACCCAGCTACTATATGGTGATGGGGGACCCAACGCTGCGGCCTCATGCCTCTTAGGCCAGCGCTCGAATCACTGAGATATGCCTTCCTGTCCTACAAATCAAGAAAACTAAAAAGAAATTGGGAGTATAGGCTACCCCTGGGATCAGGAAAAGCCAAATGGGAAAACAAGCTCCATTTTGGGAAAAGAAGTGGAAAAGCCTGTTACCTGTCCTGCTGGGCGCGGACGTGGCCACCTCCCCTCTCTCCAGGGGCCCATCGGCAGCAGTCCCTTGGGAATATGGCCGGCCGCAACTGAGGAACATCAGAACAGTCATGAGCACAACTTTTTTAACCATCCTACACGCACCACCTTCATGTCTGTCAATAGGCCACCACAAGAGGTGATCTAGAATACAGAGAACGCCTAAAAAATCATTACAGCCAAAGATGTACTGCCGTTCATCCCGCTCATACCCTCTCCCACCCTTTAAGCCTACTCATCCTTTATTCTCGCAATTTCCTGATGAAGTTCTGGGTGTCCTCTTTCCTGAGCGTCCCCACAAGGCTGGCCAAGCATGGAGAATGCTGCTGCCAAGGGCCACCCAGCGGAGAGGCAGGTTTGTAACAACGTGACGGTGTGTCCTCACCACCTTAGTCCTGGGTCTGTCACCATGTGATTATGGCTCTTCTCCAAAGTCAAAATAACCAAGAAAAGCTAACACATTGAATCTATTCAGGTGCCTCAGGCAGCCAGGGCAGCACACCTAATAACGCTCAGGAAGACTTCCAGAGCTGCTTCAAAAGGCAGCAGAGGGAGGGGACTCGTGAGTGGGAAGTGAGGGAGAGGGATGAGGGAAGGGTTCGTGGCAATGTGTCTTTTACTGCAACAAAAAAAAACCTTAAGTCACATATGTCATAATTTTTTGTCATACCTCATACAACAAAACATGGCTGCATTCGACTTCTTTGTGTCACGGAAAGGTTCCCTTGTTTCCCTACACAGAGGCTGCCAAGCGTCTACGCTGCTTCCGGTGAGAGAACCATCAGCCCAAGAGGTTAGCAACTGCGTGTCCATCTCACTTATCTTCTCCACAGTGCAGAGGTGAAGGTGCAGGGGGACTGCAGGCCACCTTAGGCCGTGCCTGAGGGGCACCTGCGACCTCACTGGGGGCTCACCGGATCGGCGGCCACCTACTGAGAGGAGTGATTTTGGAAGTGCTCGCGTGCATATGGTCAAAATGGTCAGCCCTAGTGCAGTCCTTCTGTGTCTGCTTAAAAGCATTTCTTTTGAGTTAAGACATTTTATACCCAGATAGATCTTTAAGAGAAAGACAATGTGTGTTAAAGCAGCATGAAGGGGCAGCCCACTTGGGGGCCTGCTTGGGAACAGTGGGAGCTTTTACTCTCCTTTGTTTCTGAGACCCCCCTTTCTGAGACAGGGTCTCACTAGAACTCTAGTCCTGAACTCACTCTGTAACCCAAGCTGAACTGAAACTCACAGCAGTCCTCCTGCATCAGCCTCGCAAGTGCCGGGATTACAGGCTTGTGCCACCACGCCCAGCTATGATGTGCTGCTGGAGGATCCAACCGAGGGCCCTTGCTCTTTCTAGGCAAGCTCTCTCATCACCGAGCTATGCCCCCAACCCTAAATAAAAGAGTTTGTGATTTTATTCTTTGGACATGGAAGAAAAAAAACCCAGAATGACAGAATGTTTATTTATTTTAGTTTTTACCAACAAATCGAACAGTCTAATATGAGAGACCCAGATCACAACTCTTATGAAACTTAAAACGAAAAACAAAGTGAAACAGGGGGGAAGGGCGGGAATGGAGGGAGGAAGGAGTGGGTAGGGGGAGGGACAAAAGGAGAGTGGGAAAGTCCTTGTCACCTTGACAAGATACGTAGGTGCACAAAATGCTCAACTTCATTGTAAACCTTAAATTTCGCACTTATACATATCAATAAAATGGGGGAAAATGAGTTTTTTTTTTTTTTTCCAGATTTAACTGAAACCTGCAGGGGCCCTGAGGAAATGGACACGGGGAGGCCACGATGATGCTGATGAGTGAGGGCAGGACAGGCAGGAGTCTGGAGTGGCGCTGGCTGAGGAGGAGGGCCGTATGGAGCAGTAGGTAGTGGAGAGCACCAACCCTTTACCAGATGGGTGGTAGATGGTGGGATTGCTTTCTCTCATCTTGATATTTTATAGGCAAAAAAAAAGTGAATCTCCTCACAGCCTAGCAAAGTTCAAAGCTGGCTCCTCCCTCTCTTGCCTGGCTTAGACACATCACAATGGGATTTTTCAATCCTAATTTTATAGTGGTAAAAAACTCACATGACATAAAATTTAACTTTTTTTGTTAATACATAAATTCCAAATTCTGTAACACACACAGTGTGATTTTAATGCTGCATTTTGTTTCTGGGTTCTTTTTTCTTGTCCAATACTGCAAAGGGTCACAGAGGATTGCGTGTGTGTGTGTGTGTGTGTGTGTGTGTGTGTGTGTTAATTACTGATCACCCACTCTAAAATGAGAGGAGATGAATGATATTTTAGGGTTTAGTGTCTTAATAATCTTTCCTTTCCCATTCACTAGCGCTTACATGTGCATAGAGAAAAGCTATTTCCACTAAAGATCTTCCCACTAGGTAAAGTGATTCCCACACTTGCATGTTAAGTAGAAAGGCATCACACACATATCATTTTAAATGATGAAATCCTATCATTTTGCCTTAGGAAACCAGAAGAAAATGATCAAAAATTAATAATAATAAAGGTTAAAAGAAAGAAAGTCTATGGGCTGGATGGGCCGAGCTTCTCAGATGAAAATTAGAAGTAGTTTGTAAGCATAAGGACGTTTTTTCACTGTGAGATAATACCTACAAGGACTACTGAAATGCCTTGTTCAAACACACCCCCTCTTGTGCCCAGGATAAGGGCAAACTGCAGACATTACAACTGCCAGCAGTTGGGGCTCGGCGCCAAGCTCCACAAGTTCAGCAGGGAAACCACAATAATTAGCTGTGTGTTTCTGGCGTTCTCTGTGCCGCTATGGGTGGCTGCCTCAAAGGGACGAATGAAACCTGGTTTAAATTAGAGATGTATGAAGCCCAAACAAATAAAACACACACTACTGGATTTATAAACATTATTGAACAAGTAGACAGTGAAATCCCCTTGTTTTTCTCTGAAATCTCTTTTATAAAAATCCCATTACGTTCTTCCCACTAAGAACACACAAACACACACATACAATAGACTGACGAGAAAGTGTGGGAGTGGCAGGCCTTTCTGGTACATCTCTCTCCTTTCTTTCCCACAAGTCTGGAGTCCTGAGGGGGAGAGGTCCTAGGGAATCTAGGAGCTGGTGGCCCTGAAACAGACACTCCACAGGGGTTCCTATCTTGGCCTATGGTGCACACCACATGCAAAACAAGACTTATTCCGGGTGTCCTGCCTCACAGTAGATCTAAAGGCAACCACAGAGTGGTAACCTAAAGAAACTGGTTCTGCGGTCAAATAATTCAGAAACCGCAGGATTAAACCAAAATCAAGAGGTGATGTTTTAGCAGAATAATCATGTGATGCATGTTGTGAGGCACTGAAGGGCAAACACGAGGGGTCTCCTAATCCAGAGGTCCCCAACCTTTTCAGACCCCAGGATCAGCTCCATTGACGCTAACTTTCCCATGGGCCAGGGCACAGGGCAGAGCGCAGCACTAGGACCACCGCCTCGGGCACTGGCTTCTCGTAAGTAGCGTGCGACCTGGATCCCTCATGTGCCCAGTTCACAGTGGTGCGCAGGTTCCTAGGAAAACCTAAGGCCACAGTGGTGTGGTAGGGGGTGGAGCTTAGGCAGTTGGCAGCGATGGGCGGGGCTGTAACTCCACACACCTGCCATGCATCTCCTACAACCACAATTGTAGGTCTTAACAGCCCCAGGGGTTGAAGACCTTCACCCTTGGCACTACACTACAGAAAACGCAAGGTTTCTTGGGAGGAGGGGTGATTAATAGCCTGAAGAAATGGCTTCATTTTTTTTTTAAAGAAGCTGACATTAGTGCTGAAGACGGAGCTCTGCAGCTGCATCTAGACTGCTCTAGACTGCTTGCCTAGTACTTGTGGTCCTGGGTTCAGGACCCCAGCACCTCAAAATGGAACAAGCTGACATGGAGAAGGCAGACAGCTCCGGAGAGGTAGAACAAATGTTTATTTTGGTCCTGGTTAAAAAAACAAAAACAAAAAAAACAAAACAAAAAAAAAAACAAAAAAAAAAAAAAAAAAAAAAAAAAAAAAAAAAAAAAAAAAAAAAAAAAAAAAACAAAAAAAAAAACCAATAAAACAAACCTGAGTTTTCATTTTAAACTATTTAAAAAGTGAAAAGAATAAAAAAAAATGATGATTATAATATTCATGTAGCTTAGAGTGTTACAGTCTGGACCTTCGTGTGTTAAAAAGGTTTGATGGCCAGGGGCTGGAGGAATGAATGGCTTAGTGATTAAAGTGATTAAAGCACTTGTCTCACAAATGCTAAGCAAAGTGCTAAGTACAGGAGTTTGATTCCCCAGCACTACATAAACCTGGTACATGCCTGCAACCCCAGCACTCGGGAGGCTGAGACAAAAGGATTGCCGTGACTCCAAGGCCCGCCTGGGCCCCGTAGTGAGCTTAGGATCAGCCCGGACTGCAGAGCAGAGACCCTGTTTAAACAAATGAAAACAACAACAACAAAAAAGATTTGATGGCCAGCCTGTGGGGCTACTGGGAGGTGGCGAGGCCTAGTGGGAAGGTCACGGGAGTGACCTTGAAGGGTTTACTGGCACCCCAGCCCTTCTTCTCTTTCTTTTTGTTCCCAGCCATCTGAAGTGATCAGTACTTCATGCCCCGCAGGTGCCCTCCACGATGTGCTGTCACCAGAGAGGCTCTGAAGCAGGGCAGCCAAGCCACCGCGGACTGTAAAACTCTGCACCCATGAGCAAAGGTAAACCTTTCTTCTTTTAAGATGATTCATCTCAGGTATTTCATTATAGTGCCCAAAATTTCAAAATTCACATTTCATAAATGAAATGTATGAAGCTTTACATCAGTTATTAGTTCTTAACACTGACTATATCAATGAAATGTGGGTCTGTGAACCAATGTTCCATATTAGAAAACCAGCATGTTACTAATTCATTCAAACATTAACCTTAGAAAACTTGTTGAAAGTGCACTTATGTTTTTACACTTAAATCATGTAATATTTCCTACTTAAAAATATTTAATGCTAGCCAGGCCTGGTGGTGCACGTGTGCAACCAAACAGTCTGGAAGGCTGAGGCAGAAGGATCCCCATTCTGGGGCTGGTCTGGGAAATACAGTGACTTCTTATCCAGATCCTGTCTTGAAATAACAAGGGGGTGGGGCTGGTGATTTAGTCCAATGAGAAGGCCATGAGTTCAATCTCTAGCACTACACACACAAAAATTAATATTTAAGATGAATTATTCAAGATGGTGATATTACTCAAGAGCAACAAAAATATTACGAATCATCAAGAGATGCTTTTAATTGTGAGACACTGGCAAAGTTATTACTGTGGCCATGTTGGGCCTTCTTTCCTGAGACTCTGTTTCCACGTGTAATCTAAATTGCACTCAGAACTATTTGAGTAGAGCAACAACGTGCATGTATTATCTACACGTTTTTAAAATGAAAACTTAAGGTAAAATATCTTTAAAATCAGCATAAATTAACTCCTGGGAAGCAAGTTTAAAACATTCTAGCAAAGTATTTTATTATGGGCTGCGAGAATAGCTCAGCAGTTAGAGGACCTGCTCAGCAAGCACAAGGCTCTGTGTTTGACTGCACAGCACAGTGATTCCACAGGTGGGCGTGGTGGTGTGCACCTTAGGAGGCTGAGACAAGAGGACTGTCCTGCCAGTTCAAGGCCAGTCTGGACTACATAGTGAATTTAGAACTAGCCTGGACTACAGAGCAAAACCTTGTCTCACAACAACAACAACAAAAAATTGAAGTATCTTATTATATCAGATGACTTGACATAAAATTTAAATTATCAATATTCTGTCTTCTCTATCAGTTAAGTAGACAAAATTTACAACTCCTGATTTTGGGTCATCTTCAAAGATTAGCATTCTGGATTGCATGGAGTATGGACTTCCTAGTAACAGAAAGCCACTGGGAAATGCAGTTTCTATGCTAGCCTGTTTGATACAAACCACTTTCCCCTACAAGCTCTTGCAAACCTCTTGGGCAATCCTGTGCCAGGCTGTGGAGGGGAGGGAGAGGTTGTGGGGGGTGGCTTGAGAATTTCTTTGGTAAAAATTACTGTTGTTTTTCTTTTTAAATTCCCATTAACAGTACGCAATCTGAGATCCTTACCTGCTGCAGATGACAGGGGTGGCCAGGATCTGAGGAGACAGGTCAGGGGCGCTCTGGGTATAGGCCAAGGCCCTGTGAGAACTCAGGCCATGTTTGGCAGTTGTCTCAACAGACTCTGGAAACTGCACGGTGGTAGTTTTGCTGATGGGGCTGGTGGCTGGAGTCCCTTGTAGAGGTGAGGAAGAGGGTGACGAGAGAGGTGAAATTTTAGCAAGGGCACCTGAGAGGGAAAAGAGTTATTAGGTCACCAGGTACACATCTTTGAAATGTAAACATTAACCATGCGGTCTCAGCAGTCTGGAAGACTAAGCCAGGAGGACCATATAGGTTCCAGCAACTTAGCAACTTGTTAGACTGTCTCAAAAATCAGAAATAAAAGAAGGAGTTGGAGATGTAGCTCAGTGTAAGGGCCCTGGGCTCAATTCCTAGTACCATACAAAAAGAAGTGGCTGGGCACGGTGGCACTTGCCCATAATCCCAGTACTTGGAGTCTGAACCAGGAGGACTGTTTTGAGTTCTAGTCCAGCCTTGGATACCTAGCAAGTTCGGGACCAGCCTGGACTTGAGAGAGAAACCATGTCTCAAAAAGGAGGAGGAGGAAAAAGAGGAAGCCAGAAGAAAAAGGAGAAGGATGCAAATGTGTAATGCTTGTTCTCTCTCTCCACTCCTATAAACTCAAAAACAGCCATGTGGACAAGAAGGCCACCAAGGAGCTGGTCTCCGCCACATGCCACCATCTGGAGGCAGAGTGTGTGGCTGGGATGTCTCTACCACATGAAATCTGAGTCATGAGTCATCGTGAGCCTCGGCGGCCATACTGGCACATCCCATCAAAGCCGTGGTGTCCTGGAGTCACTTCAGGACAGAAGAACATTATTTCTTCCTCCCAGTTTCATTTGTTGTCACTCTGATTTGAAAATAAAGGTTGGGTTTTTTTTTTTATTTTTGTTTTTTGTTTTTGTTTTTTGTATCCCATGTCTGCCTTCTCTTGGGATGGAAAGTTTATAGCGAAGGATGAAGCTGGCTATTATTTTAGACACTCGAGGATACCTGAGAGATACTGAGGCTGGCACCCAACGCTCTTTATTTCTTTTAAAGAGGCACTTAACCTTAGAAGCTATCTACATCTGCAGTGAAGCCATCCAGAGATTTTTGTGTTAGATGGCACTTTGACTGAAATAATTCTTGAAGAAAGCATTTGGAAGTGTTACATGATCCACTTCATAGCAAACAATAGGCTGAATACTTTCATTTTAAACACGGGCACTTGTGCCAGGTTGTCCATGTTTACTCTAACTTGTGAGAACTACAGATATGGTGACATCAGTTTCCAAACACTGATTTTGAAGTACAAGGGTGATGTCTTTTGAAGCTATTCTTTTGAATCTGGGCAAGGCAGCTGATGCGCAGAGTTGAGCTGAGGGTTAAGACATATACATTTTTTTTTTTTTTTGAGACAAGCTTTTGCTAAGTTGTCCAGGCTGGGCTCAAACTACCATCCTCCTGCCTCAGCCTCCCAAAGTGCTGGAATCATAGGGCTGTGCCACAAGCCCAGTTCTGACACACAAGTTCTAAAGGACTCCCTGCTTACTGAGCTCCTGGTTGATGGCTCAGGCAGATGGAATGAATCCATCCACAATCTTCTCTTTCTCCCCACTCTGGGGATGTTTACTGCCTACCACCAAATGGTAAATACACTTTCGCTGGCTGCAGAGTTTGCTTCCAAGAGCCAGTTCCCTGAAATGCTGGATCTGGCCACACCCAAAGGTTTCCTGAACTTCTGATAGGAAAATTAAATGGGCTGGAGGGTTTCTGTAATTTTCTATGTTAGCATTGTTATTTGTTTGGTTTAAAAAACAGAAAAAATAATTTCATTTGTCTTGGCCTAAGTGTGGCAGGCAGCCCTTCTCCGAGTCCTTTTGTTCAACATTCCTATTGTAGATTCCTGACCCACAGACCAGTTCTCTGCTTTTAAATTTAAGAACTGAAACCAGAGAGAGCCAGAGAAAATTACAAAAAAATAAAAAAAAAAATTACCAGGATCACAGTTCCAGTCATTGGGAGAGGACAGTGTGAACCCAATTATTATTAGTACTTTCTGTTTTGAGACAGGGTCTTGTTCTGTACTCCAGGCTGGCCTTGAACTCATAACAATCCTTCTGCATTAGCTTCCCAAGTCCTGGGATTACAGGCATGCACCATCAAGCCCAGCTTATGTAGTGCTGGGGAATTGAACTTAAGGCCTTGTCCTTGCTAGGTAAATGCTTTAATCCCTGAGCAACAATCCTAGCCCCATCACAGCCCACGCTTCTATGAGAGGCCACCTACGGCGGAAGTCTATACCTCCTTATGCAGCACTGGGATTGCGCATTACTGTGGGCCTGATGCTTTTTACTTTCATTTCTATTTTGATTTAATTTAAAAGACTTAGCTACTGTACCAATGGAAATTCCCAGTATGCAGTCTCCTGAACCAAGAGAAAATTTTAAACTCAAGAGTTTTCCAACTAATGCATCATTGTGTTTAGCAAGCCAGTTACAAGTATGCTGTGTAGCAACCAATGGTTGTAAATTAAAAGGAAAAAAAGAAATGTTTTATCTGGAAGACTCAGCATAGACTCAGTTTTTAATATTATCTACAGCATTTCATTACTATCTTTGCTCATTATAAATCTATAAAATATAGAGTATACATTTTTTAACTAAGTGCTAAATCACTTTCCAGTTCTTCACTGTTATAAATATTGCCATGCACTCACAAGTATTTTATGCATATCTGCGGGCCCTGACATAAAAAAAGTTTGGAAATAGGACGACCTGATTCAGACTCTTTTGGGGGGGAATAAGGCAGGCAGACACTCCTGACAATCTTAGAATAGTTGTGTACTACCGAGAACCAATATCCAAGTAGAAAACATTACCTACGTATCTGCTCTGAGCAAGAATACCAGTGATTGGTTGGTTGACTGATTCTGTGAAACTGGGGAATGAACAAGGGCTTTCACTCTGGGCTATATCTTCACGTTTTTTTCTTATCTTCACATTCTTTCTTTATTTACTTTTTTTTGGCAACAAGAGTCTTACTAAGTCGCTGAGTTGTCCAAGTTGTCCTTGAAGTTGCTACCCTCCTACCTCAGCCTCCATGAGTGCTTGGGTGACATGTATGTGCCACCACGCCCACTCTTTTGGAAGAGATAGGGAAAAAATAAAAATACACAAGAAGAAAAGAAAGGTTGCATAGTTTTATGTAATGTGAAAAAAATTCTGAGAATAGAGAAAAAAATCTTTTTTTTTTGCTTTTGTTTTCCCCATAGGATGGCCAGGGAGGGCCTCTCTGAAGGGTAAAATGTGGATAGACTCCATGAAATAAAAGTCACTCAGAAAAACATCTGAGGGAAACATGTTCTAAGAGAAGGAGCCTGTGTGAGGGCGGGAGGGAACCAGGGCGCGCCAAGGAGGCAGGAGTCGCAGGGGTTACAGGCAGAGAATTTCTGGGCAAGGCGAGATAGAGTTTTGTAGGCTCATGGCAAAATTTTATTAATAGTTTCTCTGTCTAAAATATGAAACTCCTAAGACACATGGCTTTAGGCAATTGCTTAATTAATCTGATGGCAAAAGTATAAGTTTGGGAACAGTTCACCAACACTGTTTTTTAACACTCTCTAGTTAAAAGTCTGTGGGAACATTTCTCCATTTTTGTCTCGACGCGCTGTGTTTTCTGAAGGCAATCTAAAAGCAGAGTGATTTTTTTTTACACTGTTAATTTTTAGTGGCTGTCATCTGATAGCTTGAGAGAGACGTGTAACTCCCTCTAAAGTACACATTCTAAACACCACACGACTGTTAGGGTTCTTGGAACTCGGAGATTCACTTGGCGTAAACTGATAAGCAGACTCGAAGACTCCTGGGATGAAATCTTAAATAAGCCTGTAACAAGGGGAAGCACTTTGCTTTTTATAGTACTTCAGTATACAGACTTTTGAACTTTTTAACAAGCCTAGGTCTTGGCAGCAACCATGAAAAATCTTAGCAAGGACATTTATTTTGGTAGGTGAGAAGGTGCAGCAATTCCTCTGAGCTTAATAAAATCCAAAGGACAGGCAATGTCATAGGCAGTGGGTACATATTTACATATATTAGTCTTCAAATCAATAGAGAGAAAAATGCAGACACAGGCTGAGTATCCCTCATCCCAGAAGTGCTCCAGGTTTTAGAGGCTTCTGGGTCTTGAAATACTAGCATAAACTTCACCAGTTGTCTGTCTTCAGTCTGAAAATCTGAAATCTAAGATGTTCAGATTTGGATCTTCAAATTAGGAATGTTGATCCTGTAATCACTACATATTCATTATTCCTAGGAAAAGGGAAATGAATAATTTATGACACAGGAAAGGAGATTCTCTGGGGAAATGAGAAGAACTTGCTTTGCAAGTCTTTTAAAAGCAGATTTTCTAGGATGCTTTTAGTGTAATCCTAGTTAGAGGGATGCCCATTTTGACCTTGTGACATTTCCTCCAATTTTGTTTTGTTCCCTCACATGTCCACTCACACTCACACACACACACACACACACACACACACACACACACACACACGAGTGCAGGGTCAGATAAACACACAATCTCTCACAAACATTTATGTTTATCTCATATTTGAGTAATTTTAAGAGATTCCAGGAGAAAGATCACTCATGGAATATATATCTTCAAATGACCCAAACTATTATAATGTAGAATGCTGAAAATCAAAATATTTAAATAAAAAATTAAAAATGCAACTTAAAGCCTAAAATAACCACTCTTTTGAGTAAGTGCGCTTTTCATTTCCTGGTCCTGAGACCATGAGAAAACGTGTGTGCAGATTCGGGGCCCTTTGGGCCACCACAGGGAGAAGAGAAACAGCAATATGGCAGTGAAACCAGCTACTCTGTGCTGCAAAACTCTCCCAGGTTAATTTTAATTGAACAAGAAAGAAGGAATCAGCTTGTCTGATACATACACATCCTTTCTCTGTGCCCATGGGAAAATGCCAGCTGGCACACTTTTCCAAAACAAAACAAAACGAAAAAGGCTCTAAAGTGAATATAAACAAACAACAACAAAATCATAAAAGAAACATAGTAACAATACCATCATTATTTTTTTTTCTCATTTCCAGTTTTCTATAGGCAAAATTAAATGTAGCTTATAGGTATAGAGCTGCATACATGCACTGTCAAAGGCAATCCAGACATACAGGACTCCAGCAAAGAACTACATCATTTATTTTCTTATTTCAATTTTTAAAATTATTTAATGCTACTGGGCATCCAATCCAGGGCCTGCATGCTGATTTATATCCCAGCTCACTTTTTATTTTTCATTTTGAGACAGGGCCTCATTAAGTCACCCAGTTGTCTGGATGAGGTTCAAACTTAGGCTCTTCCTGCTTCAGCCTCCCAAAATCTCCTTTAAATTCACTATGATGAGGAATCTTAAAAGCAGAATGACATCATAGTAGTTCTCCATGTTCAGAAACTCGCCCAGAGAAGCAAGATGAAAAACAAATTATATTTAAATGTCCTGTCTTCATGCTTCAATCAAAAGGGGTTGATATGATGGCTCCATTTGTTTTATGTTAGTGACAGCATCATACTTTCTTGCACTTCAGCTCTTTGAGATGAGTTCTGGTGGACGGACCCAGAGGAGGACACTCTGTTTCTTGATTTGTGCAAAGACACTCACAAGTCCCCCTGCAACCAGTCACGCACGTCTGTTCATCTGCTCTGTGCACCATCAGCGGAAATTATTTCTCCCTAGCTGTATTGTTTACCTTCTTGGTGGTGGATGAAATACCTGATATCCAAAACTTTAAGGAAGAAAGACTGATTTTTAGCTCACAGTTTCAGAAGGTTCACAGAATCAATCATGGCCACCTGGCAGAGGCAGAGGAAAGCCAGTCATGGTGTCGCAGACAGGAAGCCAAGTGAGAGAGGAAGGGTGGAACCAGAGTGCACCCTCCCAGGTCATGTCCCAGCGATCCACCCCTTCTGGGTCCAGTCTCAGTCTTCTGCCCCTTTCAGGTTAAGCCCCAGGGATCTGCCCTTCCCAGTCACATGCCCAGTAGTAGGCCACACAGCCATAATCTACAGCATGCCCTAAATCCACCACACACCCATAATCTATCATCTACCACAGCCTGTCTTCCACCACACACCTATTATCCACACATGCCCATTATCCAACTCTCCTGACCAGGCCCATTCTCTGAACAGCCTGTTTCCATAGATAATCCATAATATCCAAACACAGGAGGCTTTTGGGGGACACTGCAGATCCAAACCGCAACACTACCTCGTTCCTGCACTCCACGCCTGCACTGATCCTCTGGTTCCTCCCACTTTGCGGCATTCCTTGGACTATACCACCCATCCGTAGGGCACTTCCCCGCCTCCTTCCACACAGTCTATAGACAGGCAGGTGGCACCAATGTACCCTCTCAACCCAAACACCATGAGCTCGGGGAAGCAGCAAGGTCCCCTCCCAAGGACCCACCTGACTGGGGAGGGCTGTGACCTAATCTGACCTCTGATTCTTGATGGGTGTTCTTCTACCTTTTGGCTGACTTTCAGAGATGTGGTTAATTGGATTTGGCATGCTTGGGGAACAGGCTATTTTATGAATACTTAGCTCTGCAGTGGCAGCAGCCCGAGGATAACACAAAGGCCCCTGCAAGGGTCATGACAGAGACATCTGAGTCACTTTATGGCAAGGAGAAAGGAGGCACTCGCCATCCCTGTGGTCTTCACTGCCACCACTAGCTGTGTGGCATAACACACGAGCCTTCTTGTCTCTGCTGCGCCCTTTGTTGAACACAGCCCTCCTCCAGGGGAGGGGACACTAGGAACACAGGCCATTCCGCCATCTGCTTGGCTATCAGGTGTGATAGAAATATATGGGGAATGTCAAAATTAAAAAAAAAAAAACTTATTTACAGTAAAAGACACATTTACTTTGAACGTATTTATCCTGCCATTCTTGCCACTGTCTGGGAGTCCTGTTTCCTCCCTGTCTCTATGAGGTGTGGTCAAAAACACAGTGAATGCTGCCGCTGAGTGCCGTCCAACAGAAGGCGGGCTCTTAAACACACGGGGGCGTGTCTCCCATCTTACTGACTGGACCTGGCACCCTGCGACTTCTCGCTCTTCCCCAAAGGCAAAGTGACCATGAATGATTACTGGTTTTGAATTAAGACACACAGGCAGCCACAACACTAACTAAACACATGAGAGAAGACATTCAGAACTGCTTCAGAAAGAGGCAAGAATGATGGGACCAGTGTGTGCAAAGCAAGGGGCAGTATCTTGAGGGAGATTAATGATGACACTGTGTGCTTCATGGTAATAACTTTTTAAAAATTAAATATTCACTCTATTTTTTGATCACGGCTCATATTTTCAGCATCTGGACTAACAATTTTTAGCATCTTGATGCTATTATGTTGTGTTATGTAATAGCTTTCAGGTTATTATTCAGTAGTTTTTATTTTCCTATTGATTAAATAGGTGAGAAAAACAAATTCTTTCATTATACGAACCACAAATTATAAATTATGTCAATTTGTTGCCCTTAATGTTTTTTATTGTATAGTCTGAAGATTAAAGTAAAAAGTGAAAACTAATTTTGTGGCCTTAGAAAGTCAATCAACCTTTCTATGCCTCCATTTTCTCATCTGAACTCCCTTGCTGATTTACAGAAGAAGAGAATATCGAATTTTATATTGTATCTGTTGAGTTACATGTTATTAGAGTCCTATATTTTAACTCTGTCCTTAAAATTCTTTTTTCAAAATCATCCACAAAGCCAGGCACGTCAGCACAAACTGCCATTCCAGCTATTTTCAGGATGGAGACAGAGGATCCCAAGTTGGATCTCGGAAACAGAGTGAAAGCTTATCTCAAAACAAAAGAGGTGGGGGTGGGGGATATGATTCAATGGTAGGCTGTCCTTGGGTTCAATTTCCAGCATAAGGAAGAAAAAAGAAAACAATAAAACAAAATTAAAAACTACCCACAAATCTAAATGATGTTCATGTATTGCTTATTTGTATTGACCTACGTTTTTCAAATTTATTTACCATTTTTTCTAAGATCTCATATCCTAAATTAGTGGGTAGTAAAGACCTCTTTCAAAACATCCTCAGGCCCTTCTTGCTACTGTGATAGGGATCTGCCAGGCACACAGTGGTAGGGAGCTCTGCTCTCAGGTTCTCTGAGAACTTTGAGAAAACACTGCACTGCATTCTGACCCCATGGTACTCACAATTCTGCCCTCAGACTCTCGTTTCTGAAAAAAGAGTTGCCTTTTCTCCTATCCACTTTAGAAACTGTCTTCCTTTGGTACCAAGCAACTTCACCACTTCATGTTCACATGCAAATTTTCTTTCATTTACTGCTTCTCCTGTAGTAGTTTATGCCCGCCCTCTGCTACCACAACTATGATCATAGACAACAGAATTTCCAATCTGTTTTCTACCATCTCTTAAAATCTGTGCTTTCCTGTTCCTCTCCTGTGCTGCATTCTGGATGACATGACATCTCCCTCAGTTCAGTTCACTGCTTCTCCCACCTGAAGTCTAGTGTGCCACTTAGCATATTTCTGCACTCACATTTCTAAAAGTTATATTCAACTCTGCAATTACATCTTTTCTGCTGCCATTATTTTTATGAGGTCACGTTGTTTTAAGATGTATTTTTTAATGAAATGACATTTAAAAAAGATTTTAGTATTTGACTATCTCTACCCTTTTAGATATCTAGAAAGATGGTGCTGTGCTCACTCAAACTCATGGTGTTCCTGTGTACATTTGGTGTCAAGGTCAGAAGCTCCATGTCTGAACTCATGAGATCTCATGGTTCTTGCTTGGTGATGCTATTCTTCAAAAATTAACTTCCAGATTTGTGTAGAGAGACAAGAGTCCTACTGAGGGCCACGTCAAAGCTCCTTCAAGGGTATCCTGGCTAATGTGGAATTCTGAGATCCAGGCCTCCCACCTTGCTGGCATCCCAACTGAGCCCCTTTATTACCAAGCTAATCTGGCCTGCCCTCTGGGCAGCCTAAATCTACATCTCCATTATCCGATATTGCCTGGTTCCAGCAAAAGCCCAGTTCCATTTCTCAGGTCATTAGAGATGCCTAAATTACAAAGCTTAATGAATATCCCCAGAACAGGGAGGACTAGATTACTGTTAGAAAACCAGATTACCTTGGAGGGTTTCTTGCTGTAACGGGGTTTCAATAAAGTCTTATCTTTTGGAGGATGTGTCTCCCATATTAAATAGCAGAGATTTAAACAAGTTGGGCAGTGGTTGTAAGGAGCAAAGACTTAAAACAAAAGCAGGTAATCTCGGGAAGAGAAAGGAGTACATCAGGTGTGTCCAACTTGTGGTCAGCCATTTTTTAACACTACCTTTTTGAGTGAAAAAGAGATGTCTAGTGCCACACATAAAATATATAAAACACGGTTAGCTCATGTAATATAGAAATTCTAAAATTTCTTCTAATTTTTTATTATAATATTAAGAAAAATCAAGGGCAAAAAGGAAATCCAGTAGGTCACAGATTGGACATACCTGGACTAAATTTTAATACCTATATGGAAGAAATAATGACACAAATGTTTCCTTCAACTGTGTCTTATAAAATCAAGTTTCTGTTTCAAGGTGGTCTCCTGAAATATGAATGACAGGTGAACACTACTCACGGGTCTCTCCTACCAACATTACCATTCAGAGGGCTCCTGACTTTGGCCGGACGTGACAACACGTACTAAACTCATGTTTCTTTGAGAATACAAAAAAATGCAATATGTATATGATGTAACACAAATCCAATTATTACATACAAAACCATCTACTAATCAAGAAAGCAAAAACAGAGCCTGGTGGTATAAACTTGTAATCCAAGCACTCTGGGAGGCTGAGGCAGGAGGATCACAAATTCAAGTGCAGCCTGGGAACTTAGAGATATCCTATCTCAAAATCAAAAATATAAAATGGCTGGGGATTCAGCTTAGTCTAAAGGCCCTCAGCTTGGTCTCCAGTACCACTACCACCACCATCACCAAAAAGAAATCTTATTAAAATTCCATTTAAAAAACTGAGATCAGGAAAAGGAAAAGAAGAAAACCAAGAAGAAAAAGAAACAGCTACCAAAGCAAAGTACCCAATTCTGAAGGACCAGGTTCCCATGGAGAAGGGAACTCTGCGGGTGAGCCAAAACCTGGGGCCCATGATTTACGGCCTCTTGGCAGGAAGGGCAAAGTTAAGAATCTGGACCCAAGGGGCAGCTCTGAGGACCGCCAGCCAGCAGAGCACTTAGTAATGACCCAGGGTGATGACATAAACACTGGAGTCGGGCAGCCAGAGCTGGCAGGCTCAGTCTCCCAGGGAGAGGGGTCCTTTCTCCTGAGCCAGGGGATCAGTGCTTAAGCTAAGACAGAGACTTAAGCAGAAAGCCACCAAAAACCTCAAAACAATTTTTTATAGTGCAGACAAGTCAAAGCTTGGAGTTGGCTCTCCCCAAAAAGAGGTCAGAGCAGAGACCCCTCAAGCTGTGATTCTGGAAAAGAAAAAAGGACAGAACCCAACAAAACACAGGACCAGAATCAGACAAAAACCCGACCCCAGTTTTGAGTCAGCTCGGATTCTGATCAACACGGGAATCTTCTGCAGATCCTTTTACTCTCCTACTTCAAAGAAAAACTAAAACTTTAATTTTGATATCCAAATTCCTGATTGTGGCTCGTGCACAGCAAGTGAGCCATTTCCTCAAACTCCAATAATTTTTGTCTAATGAACACTAACACTGCGACTGAAATTTACAGGACGATGTTCCCACAGATTTTCCTTCTTGCTGACACTGACTTCTCATTCATTTCTTACTCATCCCATAAGTCCAAGATGGGAAACCTGACACCGCTGCCGTGTGAAAATCTAAACAGATAATCAGTCAATCAAGCTCACTGTCTGCCTTTCCTTCCTTCCTGCAGTTTAGAGTGGGGTTTGTCCGTGACCAAACTGTAAGTCTCTGCTCTTTCCCAGCATGGGACTGACCTGGTCGATTTGGCTTCTTAGCCTTTACATGGTTCACTGCAGACACGGCGTAGGAGGAAGTGAAGGATCTGCTTTTGGTGAGGGTCATCATCACGGGGCTATTCCACGGATCGGGATTAACAGGGCTGGAAAGACAGGATTGAAAGAAAAATGAAATTCTCATCAATTCATACGGATATCTTGCCAGAACCTGACTTTTTTTTTTTTTTTTTTGGTCAGGTTGGTGACTGAACCACAATCTTCACACTGAGCTACATCCCTGAACAATTTTTTTTTTAATTTTGACACAGGGCTTCCCTAATATCCTACGCTAAGTCCATCAGGGTGGATTCAAACTTGTGCTCTTCCTAGAATGCTAGGATTACACACCTATGTCACCTGGCCCAGCTCCAACCACCATTTTCAAAACAAACATGCCAATCTGAGCAGTGGTTCAGATTCTCTGACTGACTGATTTCCTTCCAAATGACATACTATGTGATCTAGGCTCAGCCTAGGTTGCAGGGATCTACCAGTCACTCCTTGAACATGCTCACAAAAGGGAAAGAAAAACTTTTCTATTTCTGCAACATGTGAATCAAAGCCTTCTTTCCCTACTTCTATTATCAATTTCCTCCTAGAATTTTCTAAAAGAATCCTGCAGATTAACTGGCTAACATACAATTGTACTTACACAGTGATAAATATCATACCGCTTACTTTGGTTTTATTATTCCTGATAAATCTATACTCAAAAATGAATTGCTAATGAAATTACTCAAAATAATGTTTTATTGTACTATTTGCATATGAAAGAAAAGGTGAGCAGCAGGCTGTCAGCCTATAATTTCTCTTTACTGGTGAAACCCCAGAAAGAAAGTGTTAACTGAGTAAAATCCCTTTTTAAGCATAGCAGTCACAGACTTAATGCTAAGCACACTGGTATTGATTCAGATGAAGGGAATGATCAGTCTTCATTTGGGAATGTACAACCAGGAAGTGCTTGGCCTATCCACGGCTCTTGCAAAGGAACAGGACAGAAAAGAAAAGAAAAGATCTGAAATTAATCGGTCTATGGAGGGGTGGTTTCGAGAGCATTCTGTAAATCGTGGAATTAACGATCTAGGAATTTTGTAGATATTCTAAGCTTAAGTCATTCTCTAGGTAGTGCTCAAAACCTTACATGTGAAACCTGAAACCAGCTACTCCTCAGACAGAAGACTGTTATCAAGGACATACAAAGAATGGAAAAAAAATTAGGTCCTCTAAAATAAAATAAGAGACCTAATCAAAAAATGGGCAACTGAAATGAATAGACACTTCTCAGGACAAGTCCAAATGGCAATACATGAAAAATTTCAGCATCTTTAGCCATCAAATAAATGGAAATCAAAACAACCCTGAGGTTCCATCTAACCACAAAAAGAATAGCTGTTTTTAAGAACTCAAAAAACAACAAATGCTAGCGAGGTTGTGGGGGAAAATGGAAGCCTCCTACATTACTAGTGGGACTGTAAACTGGTACAACCACTATGGAAAGCAGTATGGAGATTCCTCAAAAACATGAAAATAGATATCCCATTTGACCCAGCTATAAATCTACTGGGTATCTTCCCCAAAAGAGTTAAAAGTTTTCATACAAGAATGATACATATTCATGTTTATAGCAGCACAGTTTATAATAGCCAAATCTTGGAGGAAGCCAACAAGTTCAAGAAAAGACGAATAAAAAAAGAAGATAGGGTACATTTATAGAATGGAATACTACTCTACCATAAAGAAAGACAAATTTGAGTCATATGTAGGAAAGTGAATGCACTTTGAGACCATGATGCTCAGCAAAACGAATCAGACCCAGAAAGTTGAGTATTACATGGTTTCTCTAATATGAGAAAAACAAATCATAAAAAAGTAAGCCCAGTTGACTGCTCTACTGCGCAGTGAGGCTACTGCTAGGAGCTAAGGCTTGTTCTATCTCGCTGCTTCTCTCCTTCATTCTTACTTTTGAACTATTGACCCATGTTTAAAAGCTTCACCTTTTCCTTTTCCTTCTCCCAGGAATTTACCAAACTCTTTTATAAGAGAGACATTCGAACTGTGGAATGAACATCGGCAGTTACTGAGCACTCATAGGGAAAGCATTCAACCCCTGTTTGTTTCATCTTCTTCCTCAGTAGCCTCATCCTTTCTCAAATGCTTGGAATTTCATGAATAATAAGATCAAAGAAAACTCTGGGTCTGCCACAGTTAACTAACAAGCTTTTTCCTTATGGCACTGGTCTCCCGGCTCATTTCGCTGGATTGAGGAACTGATGATAAGGTTTACTGAGAAAAGATTTGCGTCATGTCCTCATAGCCTAAGTGGTTTTATTACACATTACACTAAATAATGAAGAAATCATTACTCTCCCATGAAGATGTTTTGAAGATAAGATCTTAACACTATTTCTAGTACCTTGAAAAGCTGCATTATGATGGCTATCCCAAAAACTGTCTAGTATTTTTTTTCCAAATAAAGACACTTAAAATATGCTTGTTTTGAAATGTTTGTAAAGTTCAGCAAGAGAGCTCATTCCATGCAGAAAGATTTGATGAAGTCAAAATAAATCAAATCCTTGACATTGTTATACAATGTATGTTAATTTTAACTTGTCACACATGTAATGAAATAAATCAACATATATATCCACTTTATATATAATGGATAACTCAAAGTTCACCATACACGTAAAATATTAAAAATATGCAAGATAAATCTTCATGTGCTCAGAATTAATTTGTTATATTATCTGAAGTAAAACTAATGGTGTGAGAAAAATAAAGCACACACTAACTTCAGTGTACAGGGTGTTCCAAAAGTCAAAATTCTAGCATTGTAGTTCACAGGCATTTTCTGATCTGTCTTTGGGTGATCCTGGCAGAGTTCTCAGTAGATGGACCCCAACTTCCTGATTCCTGACCAGAACACACCCTAAGGTCATCATTTGGATTTTTAGGAGGAAAGTAGCTGGGAGAAAAGGACTTCCTGTCTACATGTTGACACAACAGAGGACAACCCGTCTCTGTATCTGTGAAAAATCGCTCAACCTTCTTCACAAAAGCAGATTTAACACCTGTACTTCTCCCTTGGACAGCCCCACCCTAAGTCTTAAAAACCTTAACTGGGTAACAGCCTTCTGAGTCAAGTTTACAGCTTCCTTTTGGTCTAATAGTCAAAGGCAGGGCCCCTTTCCACGGTCAATTTGGCGGACTTCGGGTGTTATTTATTTCAACCTTTTCTAGTTCTCCAAAACTTTTTGTTAAGCACTTACTTTTACTCTTTCATCTAACTTAGCCCTCTACTTGTGCACTGAGCCCTGGTTCTCCTCTGTGAATTACTCCCTGTAAGGGGAACAGAGGCTCTGGGAACACAGCCTGCATGGTCTGGCGCCTTCCGATTCTCACTTCTGTTATTTTCTTCTAGGCTGTATTTAAGGTTTCACAGGAAGAAACTATGTAGCTGCACACCAAGAGTCACAAGGAATGGGCTGTTTTTTAAATTTTTCTACATGCTCACATTCTTTCTTTGATCACTACAGTCCCTGAGGATCCCTGTTCAAAGGACAGGTGCAGAAAGGAGGAACGAAGAGTTAGAGGGAAGACACTTTGGAGTTAAAAAACTCAAACCAGGCTTGAAGTCCATAGGTCACCTACGTAAAGAGAACTTCTTACTCTATCATCTATGGCTGGGCTGACTTGGATTTCACAGTGGTACAACAGTCACGTACTCGTATACGGTCTTCCCATGATGGATACATTTGCTGCAGATGAAGCTCATGTGTTCATCATGGTGGAAAAAGTGATATCATTCAGATTGTGTGTCAAGACCTTTATAGGATGGTGTAATTAAGAGGTTGCTCAACACCGAGTTAAAGTAGCCCCAGGTAAGACAGCTATACCTCTTTTTCAGGGGAGAGGGAAGGAGTGAAATATGCCAGACCTTCTCTCTCCTGAAAACATCTGAGTCTGAACATTTACTTTAGGAGACAGAATGACAGGATCATTGGGAGGTAAGCCCATTAAATTTCTCGAAACTCTATTTCCTGTGATAATTTCAATTTCAGACCCAGATTGTGTTTGCTGAAGACAAAAGCAGAGGAAATGAGATTCGACCAGAAACAACAAAGAAAGAAATAAGAGATTTGAGAAAGTCAAAATGGATTTTTCATAGTCATTCTATGGAAAGAAAACCATGAAGCATTAACAGTACTATGACAGAAAACTTGGCAACATGCATTGCTAAAATAAGACCATCTGGTGACACACAGTGAAAACGTAATTCATTTTCTCAAGCAATATTAACCTAGAATACTGTTAACTACCATGTGTCAGTATTTGCTGCTACAAAAACTGACAATGGTCAGCATTTTTGGAGGAAAATTGTACCAATGTTCATATGGGAGTACATAATGTTCATAAAAGAGTATGTAACCTCCTACTTAAAATTTTTATAATAAAAATTCCAGATGATAAGGTATACTGAAATTACACTGATAAATGACAGAATTATTTGAGTTTGCTTCTGACACTGTAGGCTCCCTAGAACACAAACATCAATATAGAAGGGATCAATTAAACATTTTTAATCAAGAGAGCAAGAACAGTCTGCAGTTGTTAAATCTTGTGATTTGAAAGGTTTTATTTCTCTGCTACTCTCAGCATGATGGTTTATTTATATTAAAAGCCAAGATAAGGAGAAAATTACTTCTGATATTGTTCCTTTGTAATTCAACAAAGATGTGGTATTTTTGTTCATTAATAATACTGGGGTGTGTGTGTGTGTGTGTGTGTGTGTGTGTGTGTGTGTTTCAAAAACCTGAAATCACATGGGAAATGTTCTCATTGTGACTGGACTTACTGAAAGTGTATTATTTTCTGAATGGACCATGTGTCCTCATCCACCTTATTCATTAGATCAGGATCCATGTGACTTCTGGCCCTTTCTCAAAGTCAAAGTGACCATGAAAGGTCAATGTCTTGAATTGAGTCAAGGCAGAGACTACCACAACAGCACAACTAAAGGACACTCAAGGAAGAGGAACTTTCAGAACTGTTTCAAAAGTAGCAAGAATGATGGGATATGTTTCAAGTAAGGGAGAAAATTTTGAGGGAGATAACAATGCACCTTTTCCTATAATACATTTAAAAAAATTTAAACACACACTGTATTCTTTTGATTATCCTATGTAATTCCTTTAGCATAAGTAACTTGTTTGGTAGAAGAAAACCAGCAGGAGCCTCATCTTACCTGAGGGAAGGTGCTTCATGCAGTTTGATGCTGGCGCTGCGGTCCCTCCGGACGGGCGCGGGCTCCAATGTGGGCAGACCCGTGGCTGAAGTGGTGGTCGTCCAAGTCGAGGAAACCCGTCTCAGCAAGCTGGGGGGCAGACTCCTTCTCAGGCGCTGTAAAGGAGCACTGATTGTAAGAACACGCACACTTTACATCAGTAAATTTTACATAACATAATGGAAGAAAAATGCATTTTTATTTGGAAGTGGACTGAAGAAAAGATATTGCTGGGATCTCATTTATCTAAATTTTAGGTGCTTAAAAATTCAATCAAACACTTCCTGGCCAAAGTGAGTGAATATTATAAAAATATCCCAGGCAGCCTTCATTTCAATGCTTCTACAAATACAGGATTATAGGTATGAGAATCAACTACTTCTAGGATAATTTTATAGTTATAATTTTTATGGCTCAATAAGATTTATATACTAATATGTACATAGTTTAATAGTCCACTAGGATTTATCCATTAGTAGACCTATGATTATTACCTATATGTATTATTTATTAAGAGCAGATTTTTTTTTTCACAGAAGTCACTTGTTTGGGGACACGAAGTAATTTTTTTTTTCTTTTTTCATCTTAGCGGCTGGAAGAATAGCACAGCAGTTAAAGCACTTGCCTAGCACAGGGCCCCAGGTTTGACTCTCCAGTACTACATAAAGCTGGACATGGTGGTACATGCCTGCAATCCCAGAACTCAGAAGGTTGAGGCAGGAAGACTGATGAAAGTTCAAGGCTAGTTTGGGCTCCATAGTGAGTTCAGAACCAGCCAGGGTTACTGAGCAAGATCCTATCTCAAAAAAATATTTTATTGTCTTACACAATGATCTATAGCCCCAAAGACTGCTGGCTTACTTTTTACTGCCTTGATTTACAAGTGACAAGTACTAAATGTAAAGCAGCAATAGCCTTATAGAATGTGACGCCTCCTTTATGGGCAATGTGATTTAATCATCAGGGATACAGACAAGGTCATAAACATCAATTTTTCTTAACGATAGGCCATGCTGTTTGTTGCTTTTCTTTATCATTTGTCCTCCTGCCATATCCCAAGTGGGGACACGGACCATTGGCAGCACTGAGGTAAGAATTTGGGATCACCAACAGGATCACAGTACTTTAAGGAGGGTCCTAGCCTTGAAAACTCAGACCAAGTTCTGCTCCTAGTGCAATGTCTGTAAAAGGCATAACAGGCAGAACCCCCAATCACTTTCCTTTGTGGCTAAAGCATCAGCAAATCAACCACTAGGCAGAGCTTACAAGGACACATTCTACTCTTCTGAAGATGGCAATGACTTTGGAGAACTGAAATAGGGGGCAACTAAGCATTCAAGAGTAGGCCTAATACTTAATAGTTTCTGGCTGTCTTCTATAGATCTGAGCTGACTTAGATATAATTCAACAGGAACAGAAAAAGGTCAGTTTCTAGTGTCTGTAGACTTTCTTGCCTCAAATCTTCCTGGGACCCTGAGAGGTCAGTTAATCTCTCTCTTTACCACCATAGTATGCTTGGGTGTGTCTTTCTTAGGGAGTGAATGTTTGAAAGAAACTAGATAAACACCCAGTTGGCACAGTTATGAGGACCACAGTTATGAGTCTCCAGAGCGGAGACATGGCAATTACTTACCGACCACCAGCTCGGCTGCTTCTCTCCTAAACAATAACCACACTGCACACAGCAGAGACCACTGACATTCTGACTTGGCCGCCTTCAATTTTTTAACTATCATTGAGATTAGAATGGAGTGTAGGTTCCTACTCTTAATTACCTCTTGAAAAATGCATACAGGTTGAACACCTCTTGTTCCAAATGCTTGGAGTCAGAAGGGATTACAACCTTTATATTAGAAAATATTTGTACAGCTTTTTACCAGTTGAGTCAAACCAATCTCAGAATCCAATGCTCTAAAATCTGAAATTTTATGACTGTCAAATTGATACTCAAAAAGCTTCAAAATTTGGAGGATTTTGGGTTATAGATTTTTTGGAAAGAAGATGTCCAATGCATAAAAAGAAAGATGCATCATTTCTTTTTACATGGAAGAAACAAATGTATACAAGTTGATATGGCTGGCTACCTTTCACTCTGTACAACCTATAAGCAAATAAAACTGGTCTGAGTTTAAAACTTGTTTTGAGAAATCCATAATAACTTCACAATATGTCATACTAAGAAATAAAAGAGGAGAGGAACTTTCAGTTTTAGAAGGAAACAGATTGTATACAGAATCAACCCTAGAACAGGAAAGGGGTTTCCATTTACAAGAGAGACACACTCAAAGCCATTATTGGGCCTCAAATACAAAGAGAGAACTGCTCGTGTTAAATGTTTGACTTTTGTCACCGTTGTCCCCATTTCCACCCCCCACCCCGACCCAGGAACTGACATGGATGCCCTTCCAGATGGAGGCCAGAAGGGAGCCCAGGGGACGATGCGGAGTGAGGGCCCGACAGGACTCGGTCTCCAGCACTCACCTTGGTGATGGCCAGCTTGTCCTTCTCAGCGCTCTCTTCCGAGTCAGAGCAGGTGTAGTTGTCACTGACAGAGGCCAGAGGGTTGGCTCTGGGCTTGTGGCTGGCTGGGAAAGTAAGCTGGGTGCTGAGCAGGTTGCTGACAGCACGGAGGGACGTGCACACATTCGGGGGCAGTGAGGGGTCGGCCAGGAGGTCGGTGATAAGCCCATGGGCCTCTCCCATCACAGCGATGTCTACGGCCACACTCGTACCTGAGGACTGGGACAGACAGGAGACTCAGTGAGCAAAGTCGAGAGCCCCAGCTTTGCATCCTACAACAAACTCAGTTGATTCTTGCCAATTTCAGTGAAATAAAATTCAAATCACATTCCTATGGCAAATTCTGCTCAAATTTGCTATGAATTTCACTCCCTGTACGCTTTTATGGCAAATTTTAAAAATATTAATTAATTAATTAATTGATTAATTTAGACAAGGTTTTGCTCTGTAGCCCAGGCTGGTCCTGAACTCACTACATAGCCCAGGCTGGCCTGGGACTCATGGCAATCCTCTTGCTTCAGCCTCCTGAGTACTGAGATTGTAGGTGTATGCCACCACGCCCAGTTTGCTAGGGAACCAAACTCGGGGCAAGCACTTTAAACTGCTATGCCATTCCTCCAGCCCCCAAAAGCTTTTAAATGAATACAAAGAAATAGCATAAAAACTGTACAAAGTAGTGAGGCGCCACATGACATTCTAGCACAAATGTACACGGAATAAAGTTCCAATCAGGGTTAGCATATCTGTCTTCTCAAATATGTCATTTCTTTATGATCAAAACATACAAAATCCTTTATTCTAGGTTTTAAAAATATATACTATGTTGTCATTATTTGTAGGCACCCTACTTGTAATAAAACACCAGAGATTTTTATTCCTATCTAGCCATGATTTTTTAAATGCCAGAATTTGGGAAGAGGTATAGCTCATTTGAAGAGATTAAAAAGATAAATACAAGTTTTTAAAAGGAAAGAAATCCTTAGAGAACTAGGAAAAAAAACTTCACATCAAGTACTCTAGTAATAATTCAACATCTTATGGGCATACTATTTAGAAATTTTATTTTGAAAGTAACTGGGAATTTTTTATGTCTGTCTTTCTTTTCTTTTCTTTTCTTTTTTTTCTTGACAGGGCCAGACTCACAGAAATCATCCTACCTCAGCCTCTTGAGTGCTAGGATTATAGCCATGTACTACCATGCCTGGCTTATGCAGTACTGGAAAATCGAATTCAGGGTCTTGTGCAAGCACTCTAACCCCTGTGCTATTCCTCCAGCCCATTTTTACTTTTCTTTTTCCCTTCCTTCCTTCTCTCCTTCCTTCCTTCAGTGTTCCTTCCTTCTGTCCTCCCTTTCTTTCTGTGGTACTGGAGATTCAATCCAGGGCCTTTGCACTGAACTATAACCACAGCCTGCTCTTTCAGTTTCAATTCTGAGATGGGGTCTTGCTAAGTCTTTAAGTTGCCCACACTGGACTCAAACTTGTGATCTTCCTGCCTCAGCACCTCTGAGTGCTGGGATGACAGGCCTGTGGCACCAAGCCCACCATCATCTAATTTTAAATGTAGTCATATTTTAATGTGGACCCTTGAGCCTAGTATGCGATATTCAGCTAACACTAGAGAGACACTCAAAGCCATTATTGGGACTCAAGTTTGCCATGTGGTAGGGAGGGCAGACTGCAGCTCGGGATCCCGAGGCACATCTGCTCCTAGTTTGCCAAACCGCTGGTCAGGTCAGACATGCTGATCTCACTGAAGAAGCCAGATGCCAGGAATGTTCCCTCCATCCTGCTGGTCAGGAGGGACAGCAGGCAGGAAAAACCAGGACCCAGGAAAGGCCAAGGTCGAGGGAGAGACCAAGCCAACAGGATCAGAGGAGTATCAGTACTGTGTGCTGGGAGGTAGGAGGAACAGGGAATCCATACCTCTGGAACCTGTGTATTTAGATCCAGACTCTGCTTTTCTACCACTCTAGGGTCACACTGTCTCCTGTTAGATTACTGAAATCTCTGTGGTGTGATTTTATCCATCCGCCAAATAGATATAGCAAAATATGACCAACTTCAAAAGGTTATTACAAGAATTACAAGAAGCAATATATATGCAAAGTATTTAATACTACAGCTGGCCATTTTAAGTCTTCAATAAGAAATAATTATAAATAGTAATAGTGCTTAAAGCTTTCAGTAAGAAGGTACGGGGTGGCACATGGGAACACAAGTTCAAGTCCTGCTTTGGCAATTCAGCAACTTAGCAAGACCCTGACTCTAAGGGGGAAAAAAAATCAAAAGGGCTGGAGACAGGCTCACTGTGAAGATCCTGGGTCCAATCCCAGCACCCCAAATCAACAACAGCAACAAGCTATCAGGAGCTCGGCTACACAGCTGAAGGAAAATCAGCTTTAATCATTCCCTCACAGTGGACTTAGTACTCCAGAAATAAAAATTTTAATTGCAAGATCACTAAAAGAAAATGTGGAGGACAACTTTATAATCTTGGAAATAAAATGTCAACAATATGAATTCACAAGCTTCCAAGCAAACACCTGCTAGATACAAGTAAATAAAGACACACTTCATGAGAAAACATCTCACATATGAAGGGACAGGCCTGCGAGGAAACTGGCCACGCAGACAAGACAAAGCACACTAGAGAAAGAACTCCACACAATCACTAGAAGAAAAAGAACGGAGACAATCAAATACATGAACAACTATTTGCCTCACAATTAAAATGCAAATTAATATAATGATAAACCTATCCAACTGGCAAAATAATAACCATATGAACATGGGTATAAGGAAAAAGTTATATTGGTTTGGAGAAATGAGAAAGGTGTGAAAAACAAAGCCAATGATATCTAGAAAAAAGCTTTGCTAAGTCTATTAATTTGCAATTTAAAGATACCTATCTCTTGCCAACCAGCAAAACAGCAAAGATATCAGGCCTAAAGAAATACTTGTACAAATACAAAAATACAAGAACAAAGACACAAAGGTTGAAACCCTGTTCTGGTAAAACAAAACAAACAAACAAACAAACAAAAAAACCCCACCAAGAATGCAACTAAGAAATACATATCAATGGAGAAAATAAAATTGTAAGGGCATTATAAAGTTGTAAGCACTAGTATAAAGGATTTGGATAGATCGATATATAATTACTTAGATAAACGCTCAAACATTTTTTTAATTGAGAAGGGGGGAGCAGGGAACCTTGCCCTAGGAAAAAGTAAAACCCATTATAATCAGAAAACTATCCTAATTACAAAATTACCCAACCTTTATGAGAAAGTCTAGTCCTGGACAGACTATAATGGATGAGATAGTCTATAAAGGTATCATACAGACTAGGCACATATTTTATCACTAAGATAGCAATAGCCATAATAATAATTGTGATGACAACTGTTGTATGTACTGAGCACAAGTTCACAAAGTACATAATATTACCTACTTCCCTTTTATGAGTCACGAATAACTTGCCAAAATCAGATAGCTAGGAGTTGGAAATGTAAGGATCCCAATACACTTGGATCCTGCAGTCCAAGGGCTGAACTGAGTCCAGAAATTTTTTATGTTCCTAAATTTATTCGTAATTAATTAATAATACTTCAACCTTAGGTCTTGGGTGTTTTTCTTTGCTCATAGGTCTGTTTATCTACTATACACCAATATAAAATGTTAAGTGCAATTTAATAGTTTTAGGATATGCAATTATGATGTCATATGTGTAGTTGACATTGTTAACTTTTTGAAGTGTTCATAAGAATGACCTTGGGCTGGGTTAACATCCCCTTTTGTCAGCATGTATTTTCAAAGTGCATCTCTCAGCACTACACTTTTGAAAAACTCACTCGGTGTTATCCTTTGAAACAGAAATATTTATTCTTAGCCAGGTTGCTCTAATAAACTAACAAGTCACTAGACTGTTTCTATAAAAATTTTAAATTTTCAGCAAAACTCTTATTTTCAGAACGTAAAATTTTAAGGCTTTCTGGCAATGAAATGAACAGTTTAAGCTCTAATAATTAACAAAATTTCTTAAAATGTTCTCAGTATATAAAATCTACCAATCTGAATAAAAAGCAGCGCATGTCTGTTGATGATTAAAATTTGAGTTAGAATTTTAAAAATACATTATTGC
Source organism: Ctenodactylus gundi (assembly GCA_004027205.1). NCBI lineage: Eukaryota > Metazoa > Chordata > Mammalia > Rodentia > Ctenodactylidae > Ctenodactylus > Ctenodactylus gundi. The sequence goes on from PVKB01002891.1 coordinate 108,051, forward strand.
TGAGAGGACAAGTAGTCTTTTTAAAATATTTTCTAACATTTTGCCTTTAAGAAAGAGGTATCTCGTTTAATAAGCCAGAATTGTACTTTCTATATATTCAAAGAAAACAAATATTGCAGACTTAAAAAAAATAACTTTTAGTAAGGACAGAATTAAAACTCAACTTCATCCCTATAAGTCAATGTATTACATAACAATTTACAAAAGAGAGTATGGCCTGTCTCAAAAAAATAAAAAAAGAAAAAGAAAAAGTCTGGAAATGTATCTTAGTGTAAAGGCTCTGGGCCTGATCCTCAGTCCCACAAAATAAAAAAATAAAAAGAAAAGAGGAATATTTTATACTTCTATGCCACTACGCTGTAGTTTTCATGAAAGCAAAAATCTTAAGTGAGAACAAAAGCATCATTCAAACCAACAAGAAGCGAATTATACTAGGATAGGATATGGAGCCAAAGTGAACATTATTGCAGGGGGAAAACGAATTCCATTATTCTTCAGGTCCTTGTTGACCCGAGGATCTCACTCAGGAAATCCATCGTCTCACAGTCAAAAAGTTACATCATACAGGAGAAGTTATCACCATCATTGTGGCTTAAGCAACGGAAGGCTTGAATGAGGCATGAAATCTAAAACCAACAATAATATTTGTTGGTCACAAACCCGCCAAGAGTAACTGCACATGAAATGCCAAAAGGCAGAAAGATAAGCCGGCTGCTGCTTCTTCTAAAAAGATCAGGACAGCTACAAAAACTCAGGCATGACCACAGACCACCACTTAGAGATTTCATGGTAGTGGGGCTTCAATTGTCCATACCGCTTTGATTTTGCTAAAATCATGTACAAAGCCAGAAAAAAAAAAACCTGAGTTACTCATACTGGGACTATTTCCATATCTATTCAACTAAAAAATATTATACAGAGTGTCCCAGAGGTCACTATACACACACACACACACACACACACACACACACACACACACACACACACACACACACATTTATAATATAAAATAAAATACAGAAATATGTTCAAGATTGATTTGTCATTTCAAAGTAAAATGAATGCTATGAGAAAAATTACACAAGGGCTAAACTCAATGTACAGGGAGTCCCATAAGTTACCACACAGAAGAAAAATGAACAGACTTTCAGGATCCCATATGCTTGTGTGTGTGTTGCACGCAATTAAATTTCCAGGTACAGCATGTTACTCAGAAATATTTCATTTAGCTAGTGAAATCTTAGTAATAAACACAAAAAGTGAGGTTTACATAAAAGCCACTTTAAAGGAAAGTCTTAAACTAACAGCCTAAAATCATCTTCAAGTACAGCAATGACTTATTATTCTAAGCACAAAACCCCAGATGAAGCGTGTTAAGGTACAGAGAATCAAACAAATCTTTTCCTTTGAGGGGGGAAAAGTGAGTTACCAAAGCAATATAAAACATTCTACTTCGAGGCTCTTTTCTTAACAGAAATATTTATATTTCACATTTAAGAAAATGCAAGTATAATTCCCTACACACTATTGAAATGACAACCAAATTTGGGTTACTACCTTTAAATAGCAAATATGGCATTTAAGTCGAATAAACAGTGGAGAAAAGTGCACTTATAAGCATCAGAACAAAAATACCAGATTCCTTGGTACACTTACCACTTCTGAGCACACCCTTTTTAAAAATGTGTTTGTTTCCCTCTACTATCTCCATCTAGGCTTCTTCGCCATCCCCAGATGCCCCACCTAGCCAGGATGTAGATCTAGAAAGGCAAATGACCTTTTTTATGATTTAGATCTAAAACACACCCACCCCCCTACCCCCCCACCCACCCCCAGTCTCCTATGTTTGCAAACTGACTGGTGACAGAGGCACTGTGCTCCTCAGAGAAGGGACTTATCCATTATTGAGTTCGGAAGCCAATTATGCTGTTGGAAGGTGGAGCCTGGTCAGAGGTGGGTCACTAGGGTATAGACTGAAAGGGTGGGATCTTGTCTCTGCTCCTCCCTTCTCTCTCTGCTTCCTGTAGGCCCTGGGGTGGGCAGCCGTCCTCCATCTGGCCCCTCCACTGTATGTTTCTACCTCAGAGTCAGCTTGCCATTGGCTGAAATCATGAGCCAAAATAAGTTATAGGTACCAGATATTTTGTCCCAGCAGTGTGGAAATTACCAAGACACCTTGCAGTACAGTGATCTGGATTGGTTACAAGTGACTTACTCATACTAAACTCATGACTCAGAAAATTTGAATATATAAAAAAGAAGTAATATAGACAACAAAAATTATGATCAACATTAACACAACTTCTAGATGTGCATGCATTGAACTACAGAAAATGATTTCTCCCTTTTTACTATTATGCTGAAACTTTGAAATTACTGCCTGGGATATGCACGGGAGTCAGATAGAATCTGTATGCTGTGACAGGTATCTAAGTCTCCCAATAATCATATGCTATAAATAATAAAAAATTCCAACAAATCTATGTAATCAAGTCATTAACATCATGTAAAATAAGATTACATAGCTTCAAGCAATATGCAAGTATTTATTTACTTCAGTGTTATGTTGGATTTATGTCAAAATATTTAGATTGGAGAATTTCAAAATATTTTTAAAAGGCTTACAGAATAACCCTGGTTATAAGGCATATGAAAACACCAAAGCAGTTGAATACATATTATTTTACTTAAAAGAGTGAAAGCATCCAAGCAGCAAATCAGAAAGACACTAGGGAAACTGTGGTGTCAATAGACACTTGTTTAAAATGAATTAGGGAGATGCTAGAGCACAAGAGTGGAGCGGAGATTATAAATCCAGCGCCCGGTAAATTTCCTTTGAGTCGGCACCAAAAGAGTCGAGTTACAACTCTGCTTTCATAAGCATATTATAAGGCGAAGATGAAGCTGATAACTTAATGAAATAGGTTGAGGACATCCCTGCCTAGAGGCAGACTATGTAACAGTTCTCAAGTCTTCTGCCCCAGTATATCACGTGACATGTCATTTGCTTGGGAAACTAATTTATTCCAACTGGAGGGAATGAATTAGAGGCAGCACAAAAGCCCTTCTTCACGATCCATGGGAAACTCAGTCAGTTACACATGCTAAAATGCTAGGATTGGGAGATTATCGAGATTAATCTATTTGAAATGTAATATATTATTTAAATTCCACAGTAGTTTCCAAAACCAACCACAGGTTTTCTACAAGTAACACTATCCATTGGACCCTCTTCCTGTAAAATCAAGAACAGGACTGGACATTTTGACAGATCCTCTTATTCTTTGAAGTCTAAATATTATGCTGAAACTACATAACACACACACACACACACACACTCACTCTCTCTCTATCTATCTCTCTCTCTCTCTCTCTCCCCCCAAAGGAGAAAATTATTTTAAAACTATTTCTTGGCATTGTTAAATATTTCAAAATTTCTTTAAAAAGATTTTTACATTAGAATCCAGATGCAGAAAATCCTAAATTTTATGTATTTCTCCTCCTTCTCAAAGTCTGTGTTATGATTTTTACTGAGTAGTTGATAATTTTCCAGAGTAAAGCACCTAGAATACCCAGTGTGCCTGCTGGCAGCTCGCCCCTCTCTGGACCATCCACTTACCTTTTTTCCCTCAGAGAGTCTGCTTTCTTGGCCCCTAATTTTGCTGAAGCCAATATTATGTGTGATTGTGCACTGCTGATGTGACTAAGACAACTACATGGCAATAACACGTGAGAACCAAGGGAATTTATTTCCTTGAAGACTAAGTTGAATAAATTTATATAGTCTTTATAAATAGACCACAGACCATGTAAAAGGTCCTAAAATGGGTTTACATTTTAGAAACCTTCATCAAAAGATGTGGGAAAGCTGCCTACATAGACATTAAGTTAAAATGCATTACTAGAGGCACGGGAAATTTATGCCACTGGATTAGGACTTTCTGCTTTAAACACTTTCAAGTCTCTTGACCAACTGCTGGTCCTGACTATGTCTCTAGAGAGGGCTCCACAGTATTTTTAACTCAACATTTTCTACTTGAAATGAGAGAGCTGGGTCCAGAGGTACAGGCCTGTAATCCCAGCACCCTCAGAGGCCACAGCAGGCAGATTCCAAGCCCAGTTTTAGTCATTCAGGAACTTGGTGAGACCTTCTCACAAAATCAAAAATAAAAAATGGGCTCAGTGCAAAGGTCTCTGGGCTCCAACCCAAGAACCAAAGAGGGGGAGAGAGAGAGAGAGAGAGAGAGAGAGAGAGAGAGAGCAAATAAAAGAGACCAAACAGATAATAGTTATGCCAGAGCTATGCAGGGAACAAGAAAAAATGCAGGCTTTCATCAAATGTGTAATTTGTAAGGTTACATATGTGAAAAGTTGGAACTGGGATATAAGAGAGGAAATTTTATTCATTCATCTCTATCAATATTGCTTTCACTAAGGATGTTGGGTTGGAAATCAGACTGCCTGTGTTTAAATTTCAGCTCTGCTAAGATTTAGGGAAACACCTTTATCCCTTTACCTTTGCATTCCTAGCTATATAAAGTTAATAATAATAATATCTACTCTATAGCATTGTCGGTGATTACATGAGATCATGAACACTAACAACCTTGGTGGAGTAATTGGCCCCAAGCACTTGATAAACATTATTTATTGCCAACATCATTATCATTGCACTAAAAAAGACAGCACAAAAGGATGTGCCTTGCACACGTGGGCATTTTTCTATAGAACAATAAAAATAAAAATCCAAACTTTTTATTTCTTATTCTAGGCAAAGAGAGGCACTGTATGTACTCCATGCTCTCCAATGCTCTGAGATTAATTTTCAGGCTCTTAAAAAAAGTAATTGCACAAAAGTCCTGGTTTCAGTTAACATGGTTGATTGCACTGGCATGATTTATACACACAGTGTGTGAAAAGAATTCTATGAGCAGCATCTCAGCCCCATTGTGGGAGCCTCTCTCCTCTATTAGTCACCCTGGGAGGCAGCCTGGGAGGCCAGCACTGCATGGGAAGAACGTTCGCAGGGTGGAAAGGGAGTCGGGATGAGACAGGAGTAAACAGGGCAAGAGATGACACACGACGGAAAGAGTCACTGGGATTTTTCTTACCCAACTTTGGACCTCAGGGCTGGGAAAGGACATAGGCTGAGTTAGGGGAATCTGCTACCTCCCACATCTCCCCAGCCCCATTTGCCACATCGTCCTCTCTGAATCTCTGGGAATCTGTCTGTGACACTAGGAAATACTATCTTGGTCTTGCATGTCCTAAATTAATTTAGAAGAAGAGCCGGCCTCTATAAAATTATCTCCCATGTATTCTGGGTTCTGACCTCAGAGCAAGCAAAACTGCCTATGTGTTTATGCTTTCATAGGACCCATTTATAATTTTAGACTTGAAATTGGTTGGGAAATTTTTAAAAAATGAAATCATGTGAAAGTTTTGCAGTAACTCCTTGTAGGCTCGACTCTGGAGAAAGGCCAACCTAAGGAAACAGATGTTTGCTTATTTTCATTTTCTGGCAAGGAAAGACAGCTGATATTTGGACTTGTTCCTTAAGGTAATATATATATATATACATGTACAGTAGGAGAAAACTGTATAGTGACTTTTGTCAAGTTGCTTTCCAACAATATCTCTGAGGGCAGATCTCACGGGGAGGTCAGGCACAGCAAACTTTAGCAAAGTTCAGCGGCTAGCGACCGGAATTCTCAACTTCCGTTCTCTTTGATGTTCAAGGAGCATTTCAAGTTGTCCAATGGGAAGCAGTACAGGGCCCACTGTGCTCATAAAGTCCCCTGTGCGGTCTACAAACAAGCCTTCCATTGCTCGAACAGTCCCTGCTGCTGTTTCCCTAAGTACCTTTCACACCGTGCATTCACACAACAGTTTCCAGATGAGCAGGGCACCCTGTGTTATTACTGAGAAGATAAAGCCTAGTTATTAAATCGCTTCCTCTAGTGAGTCCTGGTACCTGGGAGAAGATAACTTTGGCTGCCTTTGGCCTCAGTCTCTATCTGTCTCCTAACTGAAAGCCATGAATTGCCTGGCACAAACATGAAGCATTCCATGGCGAGCTGCTCATGTGATCACCTCCCCCACAAGCACAGGGAGGCTGAAGTATAAATTGCTGTAACAATCTTGTTGAAAAAGCATGACTAATTTTAAAAACGAAAAGAAAAAAGAAGCAGAGAGAACCTAGCTAGATTCTCTGATGTGAGTATGAATTTTTAGGTATCACAGGAGGAATGACGGAATCCAAGAAATAAGCATGCAGTGTGTGGACTGACTGTCTTCCTGGGAAGACAGGACCAAACATCTGCTCACCCCAGAGACGCACGCAGAGAACAGACCATAGGGAAGGCCAAGGCCAAGTCCACGTCGGTGAACCAATGAGTTCACTGGGATTACATGTAGCCGTATGGGTGAGAGGTCACATACAGAGGCATAGGCGACTCTGAAAGCCTGTGACTTTCGGGAACTCTCTGTCTCTTCAAGTAGTTTAAACAGCTACTGAACTTAGGGAGGTTTCCTTAGGTTTAACCTAAAAACAATCTCAGTGACCAACAGGTGGCGCTGTTCTGCCTTTTAAATTGCCCTCCGGAACCCCGTGTCTCCAGAAGCTTGGCTATTCCACGCATCAAAGGCAGAGTTGCTTTCTTTTTTCTTTCTTTCTTTTTCCTTTTTTTTCCACAGAAAATAAAAGTAAACTAAAAGCTTCACTTCTATTAGACTACCAGTAGAAATTAATAGAAGCCTACAATCATGCTATATCCCTCAGATCATTTAGGAAAATTATAATCATGCAATTAACAATTTGTCTAAATTACAACCTTTAAGTTTCTTCTTTTATTGTTATTTACTTATCCAGTTTCCTGGGTTAGGGACCGAACCCAGGGCCTTGGGCATGACATGCATGGGCTCTACTGCTGACCTATAGCTAAGCCTCAGCTTTATTTCCATAAGACACATTAGAATTGTGACACCTTCCCACATACACTTCAATCAATTTTTTCCATGTACAATTTTGTCATGATTAAGATACTCATAACACACACACAAAAATATCAAAATGTGCACTTGAACAGCACCATGCTGTCGCAGCTGGCGCTTGTCTGGCCCCCCGGGTGTTATCGCTGGACTGTTTTCTGCTGTGTCACCTGGTGTCCATCTCTGCAGCTGCCCGTCTCTACTTCTAGTCTACTCTTGCCATGTGTCCAACTGGCGACCCGCAGGTTTCCTGAATAAGCATTTTCTGTCTGGTCATACTGTCTCAGGTAATAGTGAGGAGAGAGACCAGGGGTAATTTGGTTGTGCACTTTGAAATGCCACAATAAACGGCAGCGGGATAAGAGGAAACGGGATCTCCCGGGGAAGAAAGACAGAAGATCAGCCAGCTGGCTGAGATGGAGGAGGTGAGGGACGGAGTAGACAGGCCGGCAGACATGGAAGCCAGCATTCGGGTGTCGCCTGAGAAGGACGATGCTGGATGCCAACAGGGAACTGGCGTGTAAGGCGTGGGAGGTCTCTGCTTGTTATTAGCTGGAAATAAGTTTCAAAGGAAGTCTGAGGCCAGATGTCAGATGCCCATGAATGAACAACAATGCTTTCTAATTCTATTAGTGAGTAATTACATGGGGAAAGATGTCTACGGAAGGGGGAGAGGGACATAATTAAACAGTAGGTGACACATGAGGAAGATTAAGGCTACCAAGGGAGGAATAATAAAGGTGGGAATCAAGGGTAGCTGCACTACGAAATGGCCATGGTAGCACCATTGCAGAGGAGCCACTGAACCTGGCCAGGGACAAGAGACGGGGACACGAAAATACAATGCATTGACCCCCTCCGAAGTTTGCTGTGTTCTGTCTATAATGTTTGTCAGAAATCCCCTGACAGTTGCAGGCTTCACAAAGTAATACATGAATGAATTCACTTGTGAGTGTACAAAGTCAATATTTGATCTAAAAAAGCTCACTTTTTTTGAAATTTTATGGTAGTAACTCTTCCAATGTTAATAATTGAGGAGGCTGGGGGTGGGCACTCTGTCAATAGGCCCACATTGCTTTAATACAATAGCAAATAATACTTCCTAAGTATATTTAAAAACCAAATTCTACTTTCTGTATCTACTCAGAAATACCACAAAGAAGTGATATGGCTTGCAAATTTATAGAGAGATGGAATTTCATGACACATGTAGATGAAGCTTTTTGGAATTTAGAATGTACTGTTTTCTTTTTAAAAACATGTTATAAATAATTATGAAGTTCCTGAGATAGCTTACAGGGGTGTATTACCCATGTTATTATGATAGCATTTATGCTGTAGTTTTCCTTTGCAAACGCACCTGGAACTATTATATTTTTATATGAAAAACATCCTTTATTTATGGGTGCTTCAAAAAGAGAATATGGAGACATTAAGAAAACTCACATTCTGGCCTCATTTGTTCAACAAATATGAACAGACCATCCAGTGGGTACTGTCTATATCCCAGGGCTAGGAAATAAAGAAATGCCTGATCCTACTTGATGCAGTCTAGTGGGAAATGCCCAGGAGCCTGAAAAAGATCAAAGGTAAAAAAGATGAAACTGGAGGAATTCTGTGGATGGGTCACAATGGCCTTAGCTTAGAGGAGGAGGGAAAGAAGTTTTTTCAAAATGAAGAGCAGGGTCCAGTGGTCGAGGCTTGTAACCCCAGCACTTTGGGAGGCTCAAGTTCAAGCCCAGTCTTAGAAATTTAGAAGGACTCTGTCACAGGATCAATAATAAAAATGAACTGAGGATATAGCTCAGCATGAAGGAGCCAGCTTGATCCCTGGTTCCACAAACACAAACAAATAAACAAAAGCTGTTCCTCAATGTGCAGGTCTGAAAACCCCTTTATCTGGCTACGTGGGCCTTTCCACACAAACCTTAAAAACAGCCACCTAGAGCTGAGTTTGTTGATACCTCTCCTCAAAGGAAAATAAAAACAAAGACAAATCGATCCTCCAGGAAGAGAAGCATAACGAGGGGAAAGATACAGAACAAACACATTCATTACACAAACAGGGGAACTTCTGGTGTCCATGCATTTCCCTCATAACCTTGGTCTACTGTGACAGTGGTCTCTAATCCCATTCCGTGGCCTGTTAGGAATCAGCCCACACAGCAAGTGGGGAGCACTGGGCCCATGAAGCTTCCTCAGCACTTACGGCCACTCCTCATTGCTCACATGAACAACTCAGCTTCTCCTCCTGTCAGATGAGAAGTAGGCATCAGTGTCACAGATTCATGAACCCTACTACTAACTGCGCCCATGAGGGATCCAGGTTGCACACTCCTTACGAGAATCTAACGCCTGATGATCTGAGGTGGAACTGAGCTAAGTGAGTCACTCTGAAACCATCCCTGCTGGTCCCCTAACCAAAATATTGTCTTCCACAAAGCTGGTCCCTGATGTCAAGAAGATTAGGAACAACTTTTCTACAACTCTAACACCTCTCTCACCATTAAAACACAGATTTCTGGGCCCTCCCACCTTAGTCCCTCTAATAAGAAGAACCCACAGCTTCTTTGCCCTCTTAGTATTTGAGTGCCTACTGCTTGTTACCTGGTTTCGTGGGAGGGGAGTCGCTAATCTGTGTCTAGTTTTCTAACAGCCTTGCTTCATTGACCAAAATGTAACTCATGGTTCTAAAAAAAGTCATTATCAAGAAAATAACTTTCAAAATTAGAAGCTCATACACAAAAAGTTAAGTCACTTGCCCCAGATTACTTCCATTTGCTGTGTTACTAATCCCAAGACTAAACCTCCTGTCAGGACGTGGGTGCTATCTCCATGCACAGTCGCTTACCTTTGATGACATGAAGGAAATCTTTGGCAATGTGTTACATACTTCTGGGTAAACTTTTCCTCTAATCAATCTTTCTTGATCTAGATTCTTTATTATCAAAGAAACTTGTTAACATCGTCTGTGAACTGGAGATGTCATGGTCTACTCCCTTCTTTCACATCTTTCTTGAAAATGTCAAATTAGATTTCCGAGAACCACAACTTAGGGGAAGACCCCACTATTAATATTTCTCCACCAAAGAAAATGTCTTTAATTCTTGCTCCTTATTTTGGCTTATACTTAAGCCCCATATTTTATATTATTTGTCGCTGGAAAGAAAACTTTATAGGCTCTTGGTGGGTCTTGTCTTGCCATTAGGAAGGTATTGGTCTTCATTTTCCTCTTAGGTGGCCAAGAAAATTAAATTTGCTATCTGTCTATGAGTCTGGGCTAATCATTTTTGTTTCAGAAACTGGTTTTAGTTATCAAATGACATTCAGAATGTGATGGGACAATGAAAAAATGTGATTAGCCTAGCCTCAGCAGGCCACGGTGGCTCACTGAGCTATTTAACAGACAGATGTTGGGAAAGATGGTCAAAGTTGTGTACAGGAAACATCTCAAAATGATATGCTTCCTCCACACAATCAAGCAGGAGCTGCTGAGCCAAGGAGGAAATTGGGCAAGTAAATAAGTCATTTGGTCATAATGGTGAGTCACTTGGGATTCTAGCGAGGGCTCGTTTTCTTCTGTGGCCATAACTACAGTTCAGACAATGCCTCCATGTGCCTTTGTCAGAGCAATGACAGCAGATTCCAGACACACGAGAGTCAATAATTTGTAGCAATTCCACGCACGTCCCTTAAGACAAAGACTCAGAGAAATGAGAGAACATGACTTCAGGGATGAATTAAGATTAGACTTCTAAAAGATTGACACTATGCTGATTGAAAGTCCCACCCCTGGGGATTATAGGAGGAAGGGTAAAAGGAAAAAATATGGTACTGATTTCTTCTTTGGCTATCATTCCAGTCACCTCTGGTTTAAATAAGGAGATGAGAAAGAAAGCAAGGTGTAAGACCATTAATTAGAATATTCTGTGAAAACAAACAAGCAAAGCTTTATTGAAATAAAAACAATATAGTACAGAAGCAATGAATTCTACCAGGTTCTGGCTTTGATGGTAAATTAAAGACCAGAAAGTTCAATATAGATCTGACTAAAAATAGCTTCCAGCTGTCTCCTTGTCATTTTAAATACTTTTTTGTTATTTTTTTTTCCTAGTCAGAGTCTCATTATTTAGTCTAGGTTCGCCTTGAACTTGTTATGTAGCCCTTGCTGGACTCAAATTCAGTATTTTCTCAACTCAATCTCCTGAGCATTAGGATTACGGACATGCAACACCACACTCAGTTTCATTATTTTTTTGTGAGTGCATGCATGTATGTGTATGTGTGGTGTTAGGTAAGAAGCCATGGCCTTCACACTGAGCTTCATCTCCAGCCTTTTTTATTTTCAAGTTCGAGATAGGGCTTAAGTTGCTAAATTGATAAACGGACCACGCTGGCTTGAACCTAAGATTCTCCTTCCACAGCCTCTCAGAGTCCTGAGTTTACAAGGCCTAGCTTCAATATTTCTAATGAATAATTTTAGCATAATATATTATCATCTCCATCATCAGCCAGAGCCTCTACTGACTCAAACCAAGACACGAGTTTCCCATGTACCCAGCACGAATGTCTGGGTGGCTGCTGCACCACATACTTTCAGCACGACCCATGCCGATCGAAATGCTATTCGTTACCCCTTCCTGGGCAAAAGCACTCTGTGACTCATGTGGATGTGGAAGCTTCTTAAAAATAACAAAAGTGGGCATGATGATGCACATTTGAAATCTCAGCACTCAGGAGGATGAGGCAGGAGGACTGTGTGAGTTCAAGACCAATCTGAGCCACATAACGAGTTAGGACTAGCCTGGACTCCAGAGTAAAATCCTGTCTCAAAAACAAACAAACAAAACATCAAACACCCTACATTTACTTTCCACCCTGGAAATGTGTGACTAAGATACCCTGCTTAACACACGTTACTAATTCATTTAAATCCTATCTCTTTTCTCTAGATCTTCTTGATAGAAAATACACAAAAGAAATTATCCATGCAATATTTAATCTCCTGTTTCTGATTTATTTCCCTAAGCACAATGGTCTAATATGGCATGGCTTCACTAAAACGAGAAATCCAAACTATAAATAAGCAAAACAACAAACTAAAAGACTGATGGCAGGAAATACAGACATTGATTACATGGAGATGGGAAGGGGGAGGAGCCTGGGGCACAGGAAGGGGGTGGATCCTGGGGTGCGGGAAGGGAAGCAGAAATTAGATGCCATGGAGATGCACCAATTCCACAAGCTTAATGGAATTATGTATTATAAATATATACTAACGAGAGAATAATTCGGGGAAAAATAACAAAAGAAACTATCCTTTTTTCATGAGAGGCTTTAGTGTAGCTTGATACTCATGTCTAAAGATGGAAATAATTGTCTTCCCAATGTTTCAGTGATCAAATGTTCTTTTTTTTTTGGAATTCCAATCTCCTCCTTTGTTTTAATTCCTGATCTTCTATATTTTCCCTCTTCCCCACTTACTTCCATGCCAAAAACATTCAGGTATTCCGTGGCTATTTCTTGTTCAAATTTCCAAAAGAGAGTATTTCATCTCCAACTTCTGCAATTATTTCTCTCCTGTATTTTCTGCATTTCCTACCTTGAATAACACTAAAGTCACTCACCATACCTGGGTATTCTGACTCTTCTTTTTCTCTTGCTCACATCCAACATTAAATTAGTCACAGGATCTCAAAATTTCTACATATTTTTTAACTGAGGATGGAATATTCAAGGCCTTCAGGCTAAGCTACTTCCCTGGCCCTTTATTAATTTTTAATTTTGATACAGGGTCTATCATGTCACTAAGTGACCCAGACTTGACTTGAATTTGTGATCCTTCAGCCTCACCCTCTCAGAGTGCTGGGATGACGGATGGGCAGATGCCTCTTTACTTGACATCTACCTAAGATTCTCTGAAAACCCCTCACCCCTGCCTTCAGCCACATCCCTGTGACTTCACATGAGGATGGCTGTGATTTTTTTCTTTCAGTTTCCTCCTGTCACCAACTTAGCCTTTTCCAAGGCAGAGACGATAATAGGCTGCCCTGCTCTCTGAAGATTCACCAAAGCTCTCAAATAAGAGTCCATCTCTTGGCATGACTGGATGCATCCTAATACTCAGACTTTGACTCTTGAGTCCCACTTCCCCTGCTACCTGGCTCCGCCCAGCACAGGGCATCCGGGGTCTCTGCCTTTGTGCTCCTCTCCAGTCTCACTCTCCTATTGTCATTCATGAGCAACCATGTCCAACTCCAGAACAGAATATCTCTTCCTTCCTTCCCAAACACACCAAATTAATTCATATAACAAAAACCACCTCCAAATGTGAACTTTTGCCTTCTTCCTTGGGAGACGCAGTGGTACCGTGCTGAGAGTTTTCACTACATTAAAAAATGATGTTGGTCCTAAAGAATTTATTGTGACAGACATTTTTGTTGACGGTGAGGAATACAAGAGAGGATCAGCTACAAAGGGAGAGTTTGCTTCAGGAAACACTAACGTCCCAGCTGCAAATCCAAGGTTTCCAAAGAAGCTGGCAGCCACAGACTGATGGTCCCTAGGTTCAATTCCAAGTCACACACACACACACACACACACACACACACACACACCCCACCCACCCACCCACCCACCACCTGGCATTCAAATCTTACATTATCTAACTTGCCCCCTGACGTTACCTGACTGTATTACCTCCCGTTGAGGCTCCAACCTTCACCTCATCATCCAGATAGACTTGTGTCTACCTTTCCTCCCTTCATCACCAAGTCCTTCCACTTTTAGCTTCTTCTTCCACTCCTTTTATAAACTTTAATTCCAATAATATTTAATGAATTTCACTTCCCATGAGCTACTTCATTAATCACAAATACTGTGGCAAAGGCATTTATTTCTGCTTACAAGTGCAACTTTCCTGGCCCTGTACCCTTCGATACTATCTTCATGTGGTATATTCTTACTGTCCTATTATCTTTCTAACTCCTCTAAAAACACTGTTTTGGACTGCCCATTCCAGTGAAGACAGGGTTAGGTACCCACCAACTGAACACACAGATGCCCTAATTATTGAAATTAAAATAATCTGTTCACAAGTGTGTCTTCCCCACCATGCTGTGTTTTTACTTAATCACTGGTGCTTAACACAATGTACGGCTCCCATCTAGTGCAGAAAAGTGGTTGCTACAGTTGTGTAAGAAGAGGCTTCTAACGCTTCCTGGCACAGCAGGATACCCAGGGATGATGGCCATCCTTGGCTAGTGGAGGGGATTTGCAAAGTTCCACACAAAAGAAAGGCGAAAGGTTTCAGGTAATGGATGTAGCAAATGCTCTGATCTGGTTATTGTCCATTGTATGCATGATTTAAAATGTCACATTGCATCCTATAAACACATATAATTTTGTGTTGACTAAATTTTATGAAAAATGTGTGACAAATAAATCATTGCATTTGTACATTCACTGATTTGTTTTCTCATGTATACTGTCCCAGTCCAAAAGCAAAATACAGGGCAGGTATATTTGGGGATGAAAATCTGTTTGCCAGCAATATTTCTCAGGAGAAATAAGCACAGTGACATCATTTTGGCTTATTAGCCTCTCAAAAGGTAGGTTTAAATGCATTAATCTTCAAATCCTGCATTCTCTAGCTGAGCTTAGTATATAGTCTGTCTGTCTGTCTGTCTGTCTGTCTGTCTCTCTCTCTCTCTCTCTCTCTCTCTCTCTCTCTCTCTCTCTCTCTGTCTGTCTCTTGCTACAGTGCTAGAGATTGAAGCCAGGGACTTGTACACATTAGGCAAGTACTCTTCCAGTAAGCTATATTCCCAGACCTTTTTATTTTTCATTTTGAGTCAAGGTTGTTCTCATTAAGTTGCTCAAACCTGAGATCCTCCTGATTCAGGCCCCCGAGTAGCTGGGATGGAGGCACAAGGTACCATGATTGGCTAGACTTAAGGGTTCAGCATACAACAGCCTCACCTTGGCTTCCTCCAGGCCCTCACCATGCGTGTATCTCACAGTCTGCCTAGGACTTTAGAGGCTTGTACCTAGTGTCAACATGATCTGCTACTGTGACTGCTCTTCTGTAAGACAGAACTGTGTTTTAGGACCACAACATCAGCACTGAGATACAAGACCCCAGACAGGGGCACACCAACTGCTTTAGACTACAAAGAAAAAAAAAACTGCATTAAAGTAAGATCAGTTAGACTAAGGTAGTGTGAGACAACACAACCACTGAATCCTTAATTCTTTCTCCTGACACTGCTTTCCCAACTGACAGCAGCCTTCTCATCTCTTTGAAATGGGGGGCGGGGGGGGGGGGTCCTGCCCCATGGAATCTATGTGACAGACATGTATGCAATATGCCTTGTCACTGCACAGTCAAAAACCTGGTTCACAATTAAGAGGAAGGTATGAACAGAACACCACTGTTCTACAGCGGAGACATAAACGCTACCTAGATTAGTGCTATGTTAGGATTTGGGTCAGACGCAGAATGGGGGGAGGGGGTCCGAGGAGGGGGGAGCCAGAGAGAGGAGGGACAAGAGGACACGGTTAAGAGGCCCTGCTTTCACGTGCCGATTCCTCAAGCTGAATGTAATCAGTAAGTGTCACAAACATGCACTAACACAAATAGTAATTGTGGGGACAAAAAAACAGAAGGGCCATCACCTGAGCACCTGGAATCCCATCTGGGAACACACTGTTTAATTCTGGTACTGCACAAGCAAACCCTGGCACGACAGATAAGGGAACAGGAATGATTTGCCATTATAATATCAATGATGGCAACACTTGTGCCGGCTATGAGGGCTCTCTACTTTCCAAGTAGCGGGGAGCTGGGACAGGCAAACTAGGACACTGCTGCTATCACTGCTGCTTTTAGTCCCGGATGAAAAAGACACACATGCCACAGGCTGACCCTGACCTGGACACCCTGGAGACTCAGGCCCTGGATCGACTGTCACCACTGAAACACAACACCCAATACCTGTAACTCACAAGACAAGGTTTTTACTTTGGCCCATGTTTCTTACAGAATTCAGCCCACTGTCAGGTGGCTCCACATCTAAACTCTGACATGAGTACGGCCTGGGGCTGGGAGTAAGTGATATCTGTTCGTTCTCCCTTTTCTTAAGCATTCTTCTCTTCCTGCCCCCTGGATTATGTTCCCTGAAAACTTCCTTTTCCTACGATCTACTCTTTGCAGTGGCCTTGCTCCTTGCTGGTATGTTCATGTCACTGTGCAGGCCTGGAAACTGCTCATGAACACAGCACATGCATCTTGCCACTGCCCTGTGCGTGACTCTCCCCTGCCACGGAGAGGGGAAAGATGTGGAGGATGGCCTGTGCTTCTTGCAACTTTTAAAACCTTCACCGTCCGCTCTTTCATGACTCGACCCTTAGGCTGAATGCGAGGGCATCATGAGGGTGAGGTGTGCAGTATCCCCGAGGTCCACTCTCACTGTGCACATCTGCAACTGATGCCATGAGCCAGCAGGCATCTGCACCAGGCCAGGCCAACTGCAGGCTAGGGTGACTGCAGCCCAGAGCGTGGGGGAAATTACTCTCAGTTTGCCCATTGTGTAGGCCATGGACTGGACAGCCACTGACATAACAGTATACAATTCTATACCAGAGAAGCTCACTTGTACTGTAAGTTCCTATTATGACCACTGGTGTAGACATGGTGGACACTCACCAGTGGGTTCTGGCAGTGCAGGCCCAGAGTCCCAGTAGTCTGAGAGGTGGAGACAGGAGGATCACAAGTTTGAACTCAGCCTGGGGTAACTTAGTGAGACTCTGCCTCAAAACTGAAACTAAAAACTGGCCTGGGGATGTAGCTCAGTGTGAAGGCCCCAGGCTTGATTCTCAGTGCCCCAAAAAAGTATTAGGGAATAAAGAGAAAGAAATACATATGTTAAGACGATTTTTAAGCCCCTCTGCACTCCAATGCCCTTGGCACAGTCAGTCCTTCCTACTACATCACCACACACAGCACTCCGCTGGCCTGCCTCCCACCTGTGACGTGTAGCCTGTCATTGATTTCAAGTGAGGGTTAGGAAGGACGTAGCCTGGGTACCACCGCTCAGGTCAGCCTTCATATGCCAAATTATTTACCAGAAGAAACAAGAGTTCCAGTAACGATGAAAAATATTTTTTCTGGTGTAAATATAGATTTTTTTTCCCCATTTCGAATAGGCTCTGGAAATCAATTTGTCCACTTAGCTGTCCTAGAAATAGGTGTGTTCCAAAAAAGAACACTTTTCTGATAACCAAATGAATTAAAAGCTTGAAAAATTCCAGGCATGACAATGAAGTCAAACATGAGGATGTCTGGCAGTGGGAAGGGACTCGGGATTGGATGGAGACAAGGCATTCCGGCCTGGGAGGGCGACCCGGGGTTCAGTTCCTGGCAGAGGCTCCCAGCTTTCCAAAGTGCTGTCTTTCCACATAAGCCACAGATATTCTAAAAAGTCCACGTTTGTTGTTGCTGCTGTTGTTGCAAACAAGAGCAGGGGCTGACCAGGCATCCTGGGAAGGCTGGCAAAAGCAGAGCTGTTTGGAGTATGCTCAGGTCTGTGGCTCTCAGGGCATTTTTCACTCTTACAAACAACTCCCAAACCATGTTTGTGTCCTACAGCCAGCCTGCCACTGCCAGTGTAGACCCTTTGGGTGTTTCTGTGTGTGTTTTTGAACTGCCAGGGTCCACACAGCCCTTCTGGATGCAATCTGCCCCTGAAACGATCCCAGTGGGAAGTCGAGGAGTCTTGGGTCCTCAGCAGCTCATGGTCACCATGCTCCTCTGTGAGCACATGTTCCCTATCAGAGCCACTTAGGGTAACAACGCTCTCCAAAGGCGCTCCAGGTCTCAGAGCTCGAGAGCCCTCTTACTCCTCCACTCTCTGAGCACTTCTGGGAATGCAAATGAATGAAATCCCATGTGACAACTTAATAAAAGGCCCCTGTCTCTCTGCAGAGCATGCAGATGCCATCTGGCAATGGCGTTGACGTCAGCAGGCACAGAAAAACAACTGCCCCCATGTCCTTCTCCATCCTCCTTCCCTGCCACCCCTAGCTCTGCTCTCCCCTCCTCCTTGAAAAAGGGCCCAGAGGATGGCTTCCCAGTTACGGGGATGAGGAGGGTTGTGGAGTGGCCCCTGCAAACTCTTTTCTCTATCTGATGTTAAGAAAAAGCATTATCATCAGGACTGCAGTGGTATTTGGTCCCCACTGCCAAATTCCCAGTGAGAAGTTTGTATAGAGCACTGCTTAAAGGAGGAATTCAAAAGCCTTTTCTATATGTACGTACTGGATTTGGGAGGGGGGTGGGAGAACAGAGGTGTTAACAATTAATCTAACTCCTAATCCAAGTCACTCTCTGTGCGGCTAATGCAAAGACCTGTTGTTACATGCACCAAAAGCCTACAGCCCTAGCTGAATATATTGGCTTAAACATTTGCACATCCACCAGCCAGGGGTTGGTGGTAGGGGTGGCAGTGGGGATGGGATTCCAGCACTCTCAGAGGTGGAGGCAGGAGGATGGCAAGTTTGAGCTCAGCCTGGGAAACCTGGAGACTTAGGGAGACCCTATTCCAAAATCAAAAATTTGAAAAATGGTATGAAGATATAACTCAGAGTGGAAGCCCTGGGTTCAATCCCAAGTATCACTCACACACAAAACAATGTGCACATCGTGCATACTGACAGTTCACTAGAAGCTTAGAGAAACTTTTTTTTCAATTTAAAGTCATATATTACATAAAATGTTTTTCTTTAATTACTGAATAAAAAGCAAACAACCAGGTCAAGTGAATGTGTATACTCCCAGCTCAACAAAACATCAGGAGAAATAACATTACACACAAATACTTTCCAGAAGCCCTAAGGAAAATAAATTCCCAGCTGATACCTGTGTGTAATACAGGAGAGCACAGTCACATTGTGACGTCACTCTCACTTTTGAGGGGGAAGGTGGGTGCTCATGGGACCTCGCCCACTCCTACACAAGCAGTACCAACCATTAAGGGCAAAAAGGAAACCGGCCTGATTAAACCTCATCAAAGGCGGACATGGTGACACATGTCTACAATTCTAGCACAGGAGAGACTGAAGCAGGAGGATCTTGAGGTGCTGGCCAGCCCATAGGACACAGGAAGCTCTAAGTAAGCCTGAACTACACAGCGAGATCCTATCTAAAAGAAAGAAAGAAAGAAAGAAGGAAAGAAAGAAAGGAAGGAAGGAAGGAAGGAAGGAAGGAAGGAAGGAAGGAAGGAAGGAAGGAAGGCAGGCAGGCAGGCAGGCAGGCAGGCAGGCAGGCAGGCAGGCAGGCAGGCAACTAAGCAGTTTCATTTCAGGCTCCAAATAGAATACTCCTGAGAGCAAAGAATGTTCATTTGAATGAGATTCTATAATTTTATCCACCTCACATTATCCTTTTTACTTACTTAGTGTGACCGTTGGAGAGATTATGTCAACTTGAGGCAATTAAGAATCACACCTGGATTAGAGTCAAGGAACCACACTTAGGTCCGGCAATTAGGAAGCAGCCTGGATTACAGTGTGAGTGATTTGTGGGCCAGTGAATGAGGAAAGAACACCCACCCAGATGTGGGAGGCCCAACTGGGCACTCAAACTGTATAAAAAGGAAGGAAGAAGAAATATTGTCACAGCTTTTTCCTCTGGGGAGAGACTGGACTTGATGGGACTTGGCTTCCTGTTTGTGATGTCGTGAGGAGCTGCCTCCACCTCTGCCTCTGCCATGTACTTCCATTGCTGCCAGCTGCCCTTGTGTGGACTGTGATCTTCTGAAACCATGAGCTAAAATAAACTTTTCCTCCCTTAAATTTGTAGATGTCACGTATTGAGTCACACCAACAAAAAAGTAACTAAGTCACGTGGTCAGACAAGAATCAGATGCAAAAATTTTTTTGAAAACCAGTATTACAAATTTTGAAAGAGACTAACTGGTAAGTTTTTAACCAATCTGGGCATTATTTAAATTCATTTCTGTAATAATGTCTAAGGTTTTATTCCCTTTAAAAAATCTTCACATTCTGACATTGAAAATAACCTTAGAGTCATCTTTTTCCAATGGTAACTTCTCATAAAAACCCACTCACCACATAAGTTAGGTGAGCAATTTTTGAAATTTTACATCTAGGCTAACTTCTTTTCCACTAAGTCCCTTTTATCTAATAAACTTAATCCTATTCCAACAGACTTGAAAACAATAGCACAGCCTTACTTGCAAAAATAGCTAAGGCAGGGAAGACTAAGTGGCAGATGGGCGAGATGACAGGGAAGTACAGGGAGGTGGGAGTGTTTGGGAAGGATGGCTGGCTCAGCCCTTTTCCTGTTGTGGGGACACAATACCTGATGCCAACTTACAGGAGGCTTACTTTAGCTCACGGTTTCAGAAGGTCTCAGCCCCCTCACAGGCAGCCTGCAGTGGTGGCAGGGCTGGGAAAAGGCATCCTTAGAGAAAAGCTGTTCCTTCCACTGCAACAGGAGGCAGCGTGAGTGAAGTAGGGAGCTAGTAATGGAGGCATATCCTTCCAGGTCAAGCCCCAGTGATGCTCCCTACTAACCAGGCCAGCCTCCCAACAGCACAGGAACTCAGTTAACCACCATGATGGAATCCCCTTCCACACATGGAGAGCTTGGGGTGGATACTCCAGATCCACACCCTACTGAGGGGCACAGACACACTGAACCCCGTAGGTCTCAGAGCATCACTCCTCACTTCCATCTCCACTCGTGCCATTCTCTCTTTTTTTTATATGAAATCCTGGAGTTCATCCTTTTTGATAGGTAGTTTCTTGCCTCGGTACCCATGGTTCAAGCTGGTCTCTTTGTGTAGCAGATCCAACCCCTGTCTGTTCCTCTATACTCATCTTTTACGGTGCCACTGGGCTTTCTCCCCAGCAGACTTTTGCTGAGCCACCTCCACTCTGCTCCAAGGACACTGGCTCACACACACTCCCCCTCATTTTTACATCTGCCTGTGTGTGTCTATTTCCCCATAAGTGTGAATGCCACGCCAATCCGGACATTATTGTTCACCCTGCAATCTCAATGTCTATGGTGTTAAGTTCCATTCTCAATAGCCTATCAAAAAATTAAATGCCTAGGAGTAAACCTAACTAAGGAAGTGAAGGACCTCTTCAAAACAAACTATATTACACTAAAGAAAAAAATTGAAGAAGACACCAGAATATGGAAAGATATTCCCTTTTCTTGGATAGGCAGAATTAATATAGTCAAAATGACTATATTACCAATACTGATACACAGATTCAATGCAACTCCTACCAAAAAACAACAACTTTTTTCAAAGAACTTGAAAAAAAATCTTTAAATTCATATGAAACAAAAGGATACCTAGAATACCCAAAGCTATCCCGAGTACAAGACAAAGGCAGGTGGCATCATTATTCCAGACATCAAGTTATATTATAAAGCAACAGTTATAAACACTTCATGGTACTGGCACAAAAACAGACAGGTTGACCAATGGACCAGAACTAAGAGTGCAGACAAATTCAAGTGCCGACAGATACTGATCTTTGATAAAGGATCCAAAGCATACACTAAAAAAAGTAACAGCTACTTCAACAAATGGTGCTGGGAAAATTGGACATCCACATGCAAAAGAATGAATCTAGACACACACCTGTCACTGTGCACCAAAATCAATCAAAGTGGATCAAAGACCTAGATATTAAAATTGAAACACTGAACCATCTAGAAGACAAATTAGTCAAAGATCTGAAAAGATATAGATGTAGGCAACGATTTTCTTAATAAGACAACCAATGCAAAAGAAATAGTCCCCGAAATCAACAAATGGGATTATATGAAATTACAAGTTTCTGCATGGCAAAGGAAATTATCAACAGAGTGAAGAGAGAACCAAGAGAATGGGAAAACTTTTCATCACCAATACCTCAGATAGTAGTCTGATAACTAGAATATACAAGGAACTGAAGACAGACAGACCACTCATATTCACAGACCTGACTTAAAAAATGGGCAACAGAAATGAAAAGGCAATTCTCAGAAGAAGTTCAAATGGCCAGAAATACATAAAAAGATGTTTAACATCCTTAGCCATAAGAGAAATGCAAATCAAAACATCACTAAGTTATCAGATACTAGAGAGAACGGTGCATATTAAGAACTTGAACGGCAATCAATGCTGGTGAGGCTGTGGGGAGAAAAGGAACCCTCTTTCGCTGCTGGTGGGATTGTAAACTGGTACAATCACTGTGAAGGGCAATATGTAAATTCCTCAAAAGGCTTAAAATAAGGATCTCCTTTTAGCCAGCAATATCTCTTCTGGGAATCTCTCCATAAGAGGTAAAAGTATTATATAAAAGAGATGTATGTATACCCATGTTCACAGCAGCACAACTAAGAATAGCTAAAATGTGGAAGACACCAAAATACCCATCAACAGACCAATGGATACAAAAATTGTGATATATGCACACAATGAAGTACTACTTGTCTATAAAGACAGAGAGCTTTTGAAGCCTTAAAAGTTAATGGACACAACTTGAGACCATCATGCTCAGTGAAGTTAGTCAGACACAAAAGGTTAAATATCAAATGGTTTCTCTATGAGAAACCAGAATTCAGTCATTTCATAGAACTAAATAGGGGGATAGTGGGAGTTAGGGGAGCATTCAGTGTAAATGTTATGTATCACATATATACACATGCTAATAAAACTTAGAAAAATTTAAAAATATGATATTAAGTGTTCAATACACATCTGTGGAAGAAATGAACAAAAGAAAAGGAAAAAAAAAAGCAAGGCGAGGAGAGCAAACCCCCTGAAGCAAAGTCCAACTTGGCAAGCCAATGGCTCCTTGGTGTCACTTAGAGGATCATGGATGAAGGGTTACCTACAAGAGTAGGGGTGACACACAGATCCTAAAGGGAAAAGCTACCCACCAAAGTCAAAGCTAAAGTATCATTACCAAAGAGCAAGAAGGGAGGGGAAAAGAATTCAAAAGATCCATTAGTACAGCTGAGAGAAAACAGAAACATTTGCTGCATGTACACTAGACACCTAGTATCGCGCTACACATATTTGAACATTATTTGATAACCCACAGAAAATCCAGTGAGCAGGAATTGTGGTCACCATTTCCACTCTGAAGAATGGAAAACTGAAGACAAAATGGACAGCAGGTCTGTAGAAACTCAACCTCGTAAGACACTCAATAACTTAGGTTTACTGGATTATAAAACAGCATGGGGGTACTGTGGGGAGTCAGCGGGAGACAGAGGCAAGGGAATGAATAACTGACAATCGATGCTGAGGTAAGTCTGGCAATTCGAAGAATGAAATCACTACAGCATTAGGCAAAAGCTCAACAAGGTGCATTAGGGAAATACCAAGGCCAGGCTCAGCCCACGGGGCGCTTCACTCCCAGCCATTCAGCAGAGTCCAGCAGCTCAGGAGCGAAAGACCATTAGAAGGTGTTGATTTAGATGTGACATATTTGATGAATGTATAAACTAAGAAAGCTTTTCCAAAACACCTGTCACTTGATAACTACTGTCTTTTATGAACTGAGCATGTTGGTCTAAGCGTGGAAAATAAGAAAGCTAAGAGGATCTTGGATAATAGGGCAGAGGGAAATGTCAATTTGGTGACCAAAGACACAGCAAGCTTGAGGTACTATTAATAGGCTTGTGCTTCTAAGCTTTTAATAATAAACAAGGCCTACCATTTTCAAAAGCAATAAAACCAAACGAAGGAAAAAAAAAATGTTTTGAGTACTTTCCCTAATCACAACTACCTTTACATGAAAACTAATAATTTTTTTTGTTCCTCTAAACGAATGGATTAGGAAAAACAACAGACACCAATGATGTTAAGAAAATAGTTATCATCCATTAGGGAAAGTGAAGAAAGAAGCTGAAGAAATTAAAATCATCAGAAAAAAAAAGAAATTCAAAAACTGTATTCATCTTGGTAGTGCCAGCTGGTAATACCAGCACTCTGGAGGTTGAGGCAGAGAGATGCAAGTTTGAACCAGTATGCGCAGCTTAGCAACTCTCCAAGGCCCTGCCTCAAAATCAAAAATGGAAATGGGCTGTGCAAAGGCTTTGGTCCACAGTACTCCCCCTGACATACCAAGATTTAATGACACATTTGAGACAGATCAATGCCAAATAACAATCTTTATCTTGTCTAAGAACTAGTCTGAGTCTGAGTTCACATAAAATATCCATATGCAGTGAGGCTTTGCTGAGTTAATCCTAAGCACCGTAATACTAGAAAGGGACAATAAATCTTATTCAACAGACTTGTCAACCCAAAAAGAAGAAAATATTTTACTGAAGAGTTCAACATTCTGTACTAGGTTAAAAAGATAGGCTGCCACCAAGGGACAGCTGACATGTAAAAACTCATCTCAAGTTCAAGACCAGCCTGGACCACAGAGTGAGACCCTGTCTCAAAAAAAAAAAAAAAAAAAAAAAAAAAAAAAAAAAAAAAAAAAAAAAAAAAAAAAAAAAAAAAAAAAAAAAAAAAAAAAAAAAAAAAAAAAAAAAAAAAAAAAAAAAAAAAAAAAGAAAAGAAAAGAAAAAGAAAAAGAAAAAAAAACCAACAACAACAAACTCATCTCAAGGTCAAAAGTAGGTTGTGGTATTGGGGAAACAATGCTGCTAAATTTTATGTAGATGAAAAGATTGTAAAGACAAGGACACTTAAAGTATCAGATTCATACTCCCAAATTTTATGCTCTACATGCTGCTGATCGATGTGGGAATTAAATGGGGTCATGCACTACTTTTGACTTTGTGGAATGTCTAACAGAATTCTAGAATTTATTCTATAGATTTTGTTTCTCATTCAAATCATAACTGTAGTTTTGAGTTGATAAAGCTGTATCCTCTAAGCAGTTTTTCTTTTCTGCACAATTATTATTAGTAGTAGTATGCTTGTGATGTTTAATGATTACATTCATCTTGGAGAATCACCACACATACATATCATATCTAATCATTTTTTTCTTCTTCTTCCTCCAGTCACCCCTCCCACAATGCCTCCTCTCCACTTTGACCTCCTGCAGTCCCCAGATACCTTTTCCAGTTGGATTTCTTCACAAAAACACATTTCTGGACTCAAAAATTCAAGGATGTTTTCTTTGACAAGGGACACACACTGGCTATATTTATAACAGTATTTTTTTTTTTTTTTTTGAGACAGGATCTCACTCTTTAGCTCAGGCTGGTCCTGAACTCACTATGGAGCCCAGGCTGGCCGAGGACTCACGGCAGTCCTCCTGCCTCAGCCTCCCCAGTGCTGGGATAGAGGCATGCACCACCATGCCTGGTTTATGACAGTCTTTCTTTGGAATCTCTTCAGTTGAAAGCAACAAGAAATTGACAGCTTGCAGTCATCCCTTCTACCACCTACATGCAACAGCCATTTGTAACTCTCTCCACACCAAGCCAAGACCACCTGCTTCACCCATCAGCTGTACAACTGTCTTCATCTTCAATGACCTCTGTACACCACAGCCATCATGGTGCAGTGATACATGCACAGCCATGTTTGTAGCAGCACAATTCACTACAGCTAAATTATGAAACAATGAATGGAGAAAGAAAATGCTGTATGTAATACAGTGGAGCACTACTCAGCCAT
This sequence comes from Ctenodactylus gundi, assembly GCA_004027205.1. NCBI lineage: Eukaryota > Metazoa > Chordata > Mammalia > Rodentia > Ctenodactylidae > Ctenodactylus > Ctenodactylus gundi. The sequence goes on from PVKB01002891.1 coordinate 133,718, forward strand.
AAAGAAGGATAAATTTGAGTCACTGGTAGGATCTTGAGTTCATAATGCTAAATAAAATAAATGAGATATGCAAAATAAGATATACAATAAGATACAAACATATATAATAAGATATACAAAATAAGATATATAAAATAATCAGATATACAAAGTTAAATGCCATATGATTTTTCCTTAATGAGAAACCCAAAATATAAATAATTGACAAGCAATATAAGCAGCAGAAAGGTAGAAGTTTTAATGACAGCACGGGGACCTGGGGTATGAGGAAAGGGAACAGGAGGGTAGCGACAGTAACAAGAGTCGTGCTGCAGTCCATACACGCACTCATTTCCCGAAGCACAGGCAGTGATCACTGCAAACACACACGTAACGGAGCGCAACAAGACAGAAGTCCATAGCTCCCCTGCGCAGCACTGTCTCGCAGGCCTTGTTCTTCCCCTACTATTTGTAGGCTGTAAAAATGATAGGTGGTGGGGTTTTTTTTATTTTTGTCTTTTTAAATTTTTTTTTAGGAACCACAGAAGTTTCTTAAAATGATTTTCATCACTCAAACAGCAGACAAAATAAAAATTAGCCTTATTTCAGTGACACCATGCCAGAGTCCAGTCTATGCACGTGCTTTACGCCCACAATGGCATTTTGTGTCCATATCACCCTGAGATGATGACACAAATAGCATCTGAATGTCACAGATGAGCTCACAGAGTTCCAGTCACCAGCTCCTGGTCCACATCCCGCGGGCGACGGGGCCCACTGCGATCTGGGGCAGACTCTGACGCCACTGCCTCTGCCCTGAACCATTAACTCCCATACTGTCTTATGACAGCAATTCGATTTACAGCCATCACTGTCGATACTAATGAAATCTCCAGGGGGCTAAGGGAGGGCAGATCCAGCAACCCCTCAGGGGCAGCACAGAAACCACTGCAAATATTGGATACCCGAAGTTCATCACAACGAAATTTGAAGTACGGCTGAGGCTACGGAAATTGCAAAGGTTTAAAATGATTTAAAAATAGAGTTTACAGTGCAAACAAAACTTAACAGTGTGAATGATGGTAGGTAGGGGTGAAAGGGAACATTTCAAAACCTGGGAACAAAGGAACACGAGAAAAGGAACAAAGCAGGATCTGGAGCCGGAGCAGAGGGGGTAGAATTTAGGTATGCTCTGAGCAGAAGCAGGTGCTCAGACCGAGAGGGGACACAGAAGGACTCGGTAAACTATTCCGCAGAGTGCAGCCGTTACCCAGGGAGGGTGAGTTTATTCAGGAAAGAGAACTTGCAGTGATTCCTGAAGTTAGCTCCCCCGCCACGGATTAAGATTGTATGAGAATATTATTTTAAATTCAGTTTCACCTTCTACCTCTTTGCTCCACAATCAACTTCTTGCCACACTTGTATACTTTTTTGTGCACACAACCAACAATAGAGTAACTATTTCCTCTGGCAGGTACCTGAAGCAAGCACACAGTATAAACTCTCTAGTCTCACATGGAACGCCACAGAAAAATCAGTGTGCTGTTACCATGGATGGATACTGATTCGGATCCGAGCCTGTCACGTGGTGGCAACCCACTCCAAGGTTAATTATACATGTACAACAGAATTTTATTATTTGAATATTCTGCAATATTTTAAATATAATTAATATGTTAACACATGTTACATTAAAAATAACTCAGAAGGCATTATGTACAAAATGACTATTCTCATGAAAACCTTTTAAGTCTATTTTTCAAAAGTTTCTCATCATGAAAAAATATTTCTACAGGCTTTCATTTGGAGAACAATGTCTTTTTGAAAAACATGTTTTACTGAAGACTTGAAATCATTACATACAGACTGAATAAGAGTTTGCAAAATTAAATGTTTTTTCTCCAAATCCAACAATCCAAATACACATTTTTAGAATACAGAATTGAACATTTGAAAAAAGAGCTTATTTCCTTCATTTAATTAGTCAACGAATCTATGCTCAATTTTAAATTTCTGATGTCCTATAATTTTTGTAAGATTTTACACATAGAAATCTGTAGAGGCCTAGGCCTGCATATATGCATATAAGCACATATATTTGCAGTGTATATTCTTCCAATGGAAGAAAAAAAATCCTAACTTCTATTAAGTTGCTCAGTTTCCAATGCTTATAGATGTACTTAAAGAGTTTACAAAAGAAATTTAGCATGGGAAAGAAAGGTAAGCAGTGAAGTGACAAGCCAACCTTTGGCATAAAGCTAAGAAGCCTGTACCGCTTAGAGCCACCTACCCCTACTCCACGACCTGGGCCAGTCTTCCACGGCCACATATTGCCAGGTGATCCTCTTGCAAAACAAATGAGAACGAGGAGTATAATCACTAGGGCTTCCCCCCAAAGACACGAAGGCCTGATAATTTGGGCAACCATCCCTACATCCGGCACCCCATTTTTGCTTGCTATGTTAATGGTTGTCGTGGTGATAAACTACGTCCAACTTGCTGTCTTTTCCTCCTTTCTGCTGCTACTCTGAGCCCTTTTCATGATTTTAAAAGGAAATTTAAAAGGGCGGTCTTCTACTATTTTTGCCCCAAGCTCAAATTAGTTCACTGTAAGGCAGGTTGTTTGAAAATCTTGATTATCAATAAACCTATAAGCTATAATGTTCTTGATAGTGAAACCTTCCCGTTGCTTCTGAGAGTGGGAGAGCATGCCATCTCACTTTTTAATTATTTGCAATTCAAAACTATCTTTGATGCGCTACTGTAGTTTGAAAATGACAGAACCAAATGCAAGACACTAATGTATGCCACTAGCTGTCACTTGAAGGAAATGATTGTGTATTTTCTCATTCCTCAGAAAAGCTACGTGTGCATGTGTGAAGTGGGTAGAGACAGGCTGCTGTGATACTATGCCTCGTGCTTCTTCCTAAGGTATATTATTATCACACACTACTGATGCTGGTGTCACCGGGAAAAAAGTAAATAGCAAAACATAATTTACAGCACTCTGCCCAGTACCAGATCAATAGGGAGAGCAGCAGAAAAGAACCAGAGTCCCTGCTGGTTAGAACGCACCCTAGTTCCTGAATTGCTCTGCTCACAGAATTAAACTGATTACATATTTTTGGATCCGAGACAGTCTTTAAGTTTACCAGTGTGGTCACAGAGTTAATTTTGACATGGCCTTTTCTCCTGCCCCATCCCATCCTTCTAAACTACCAGTTTCTACGAAATTATCAGCCTAATTTGATTCCTCTTTACTGCAATTTCCATGCACTAATCAATATAATACCATTAGAATAGCATAGTCTGTCTTTCTAACTTTTTATGGGTGCTACGTTTTTTAATTCAAATTTTAAGTTTTACGCAACGGAGCTTTGAACCTTCTCAGCTACTCAGAAAATCTTTACTCTCATTTCAAACACCGCATCCCAAATCATAAGACACAGGATGTGGTACACAACCCCCCAGGACCTAGCTTATATTACGGTCAGTATAAATTTCTTTGTCCACTTTGTGCTGCTGTAAGAGATTGCCCAAGCCTGGAAAATTTATAAAGAACAGAAGTGTACTTCCTACAATTTGAGAGACAGAGAAAGTCGAGCATGAAGAACCCTGATCTGCTGAGGACCTTTGTGCTATATTCTGATAACCGGATGTGACCACAGGAAATGTCAGAAGCCAATCTGTGCCCAGAATGGTGGCAGACAGCTGTGGAGGGAAGGATATCCTAATATGTGAGCATATGTGAGATGGACAGGGAGGTGGCTGACCCCTATGATAACAGGATAGGACCATGCAGGAGGGTAAAGCCTCCTGGCCTCCAACGCTAGTAACACACAAGCCACACTTCATTAATCTCACAGTGATAGATAGCGCATCACCCAACGAGACAAAGAATGTTTTGTCAACAAACACAGAAAGACCAAGGGCTGGTTGAGTGCTATCACCATACTATCAGACAAAAATAAGAAAAATCATATATAACTAATTATAAACTTATGTGTAACTCTGATACTCAAAACTCTAAAAGCAGAAACTTGCTTTTCTTTACAACTGCACAACGTTAACATCGTGTCCTTTCCCTCTGCCCTTTGCATAACTCCACCTTACTCTTCCCAGGTTGCTGGGTCCTGAGTTCTGATAACCAGATGTATACACTGGAGACACAAGAAGCCAGTCTGTGCCGAGAATGGCAGCTGGCAGAGTTTGTGTGACGTTCTTAACACAATCTCTCTAGGTAACTGACAAGAACATGGTTGTCTACCTGGCAAATTATATTTCTGTGAATTTCCCAAAATGAAGCATACTTACAACAAAGGCTATCCTAACCTCACGTGCCCAGCCAGGGACTGCTCTGGCTCAGGGTCAGCTCACTGCAGCTTAGTGCAAGGGGAGGATTCAGCCCTTCACAGTAGGTGAGTCCAACCCCCGCCCATGTCCTCCTTTCCAGACATCGCAGTGATCCTGCCAAGCTACTCGTCCTCTGGATTTAGTTAATATGGAACACAGCCTCCATCTCAGGATGCCCATGTCTCCATCTTAGCTGATTTTGCTGCTTCCTGCCTGATCCAACATCCAGTAGCTTAAACAGTCACATGAAAAATTGTGCTCACGATTCAATTACTATTTGAGACTAATTCTGCTCCCAAAAGCCCTCTCATAAGAATGGTAAGACACTCTCCTGCTCAACCATGCTCAGAAAATGTGAAGCCCACCAATATGGCTTCTTCAGCAACATTCATCACATACGCTGTTATGACGGAGGGCCAAATTAAGATGAGGCAAACATTCCAAATGTAATTTCTTCACAATCTGTGAGTATATTCAAGGGGTGGCCTTATTTCTATTCGTGTTTTTTTTTTTGCATGTGAGTTTAACTGTACATGAAAGCAAACAAACAAAATCCTGTTTTCAATCAGCATATACTCAAAAAAGTATATGAGATTACCAAATGATAATCTGAAGTTAGAGTTCATCTGTCAAGTTAAGCATTTGGGGGGCTTAAACATTGGGAAACTGAACTTACATGTTATGTATCACGTATACACATATTAATAAAGTGGGAAAAGGAAGAAGAAAGGGGAAATGATTGGGAAGTGCAACGAAATTTCTCAGTGAAGATTATATAAACAGCCAAATTGAACAGGACCTGTGAGTGGAACAAAATAAGTAGAAGAGAGCTACTCTTCACATGGATGGATGCAGATGAGCCCAAACAACACGAGAGAATACTTCACATTTTATAGTAAATTACACAGTGATATGTTAGGTTCCCACACAGGACCTATATAATACATGCAGCTCCACTGTTACCTATAGACACAGGACAGGACTTTGGAGCTGCCTGGTTAATGCACTAATACATAATATATAAGGAAACCAATTTGGTGGGGGGGGGGGGGCTGTCATAAAATCACCTTCCTACACTTACCTTAAATTTCACTCTTAGATAATTATTCATTTAGCCAGAGCTTTACCTGACCCTTCTACTTTTAATTGGAACATTTTACAATCCAGTCATAATTTTACAGCTTAATCCTGATACATTATCTATAACAAAAAAGTAACTGTAAAGTGGTTTGAAATTTATAAATCTCTAGCATTTTAACATTTTGCCTGATAGCAAGTAGAAAAAGAGTCAATTAAAAAAAAAAGTTGACAGTTGGAGGAATGGCTCAGCGGGTAAGGCACTTGCCTGGCAAGTGCTACATCAAGCTTTAAGTACCCAAGTTTGATTCCTGAGCACCACCTAAGCTTACAGGTGTGGCGGCACATGCCTGTAATCCCAGCACTCGGGAGGCTGAGGCAGGAGGATTGCTGTGAGTCCAAGGTCAGCCTGGGCTCCATAGTGAGTTCAAGACCAGCTTGGGCTACCGAGTGAACCCGTCTCAATAAATAAATATAAAAAATTTTAAAATTAAAAAGTTGAATTCAATTTTAGCCAAGGCCACTGTGCATTAATTTGTTTTGCTAACTACAGGACATTGCTGGTCGTACTCTCCCTGAGAATCCCTTCCAAATCCTTTATGGAGGAAATTATAGCTATTGTCATAAATTACTTTAGAAGTAGACATCCCAATTCTGAGCAATTTACCTTGGGATCAGAGTCAGCTCAATGCATTCTATGTTGAGGGATATTTATAAGAGTTGGGAAGGAGGAGTTTCCATTCCAAATCCCACATGTGGACACCATCTTGTGAGCATCTAAGCTAAGAAACCCGGGCTCTGCTGAAGTCCTGCTGTGTGAAGAAGGGGCTCCCGCGGGGCAGAGTCCCCTCGCTGCAACCCCACAGCACTGAGAGACGCTGCTGCTCAGGACAGACGCAAGATGAAAGGAAGATGCTACTGAATCATGCATCAGGGACTCAGGCAAACTGACTGACAAGGGGAACTCTGTGGCCCAAGAAGAGACTCTTGCGCCCACTGGGGAACAGAGCAGAGGGGAGGCCTGTGACCGTTGTCTGAGCTGACTGATAAAGCAGAAGGTGCCAGAGGTGACTGCTGGCAGCATGGGTGGCAACAGTAGTAAGACAGAGGTGATGATGGTGACCACATGGAAAGGTATCATGTGAAGCCAGGGTGGAGGTACATGCCCACAGTCTCAGCACTCTCAGAGGCTGAGGCAGGAGGATATTGCAAGTGGGAGCTCAGGCACACCAGCTTATCACGTAGTGAGACCTGTCGCAAAATTTAAACAACTGCAAGAGTCGTAGCTCAGTGTGAAGGCCCTGACTTCGATTCCCAGCACAAAGAAGGAGAAAGGAAAGGAACAGGAATTCATTTGAAAGAAAATGTTTACTTTACATTTATTTATTTATTTTACGTCGTGCCTCCCGATGTGCTGCACTCAAAGAATAAACTGGCAAACAGATCTAATCTCATTTTCTAGGCATGAAATCTGTGACTTCCAAAGGCTGAACATGACCTTACAATGGCATTAGGACGTCTGTCCCTTCAACACCAGTCTCCTTGCTACCACAGCCAGCAATCTTTCCTTTCAGTTACCATGGAACCCTGCAGAAGTAGACTGTGAAGTGTGGAATTTTGTGAAACTCCAGTGAAATGCAAGCAGCAGGAGTGGGGCTCCGAGGCGAGGGGCAGAGTACTCTCATCCCAACGACCGTGACTCATCCAGGTAGAGGACGCGGCCCTTGGACTGGCCTTTCCAAGTTCACATGTGGAGGTGACAGTACTCCGTCATAAATAAAGTAACAGCTATGGTCTGGATCATAAGCATCCCCCAAAGCCTTGTGTATTTGAAACTGTGTGTTACTGACCTGTGGGTCAGGAAGTGAGAGAGGGGTGGGCTACTGGCAGCTTGAGGTTAGCAAGGGAAGGAAGAAGAAACATTGCTCCAGCTTCTTCCTAGGAAGGCTTTGGCCTGTCTGAGATTCACAGATCTCATGGGCTTTGCTCCCGGTCTCCCTTGGCTTCTGTCTGCAGTGGGGTGAGCAGCTCTCCAGCCTGTCTCTGTCTCTGCCACCTACCTCCACCATTGCCGGCTGCTCCATGAACGAGAGAGACCTTCTGAAACCATGAGATAAATAAATCTTTCCTCCCTTAAACTGTGGATTTCAGGTATTTTGTTACCACAAAGAATAAGTAACCAAGATAGTAGTGACCCACTCAACAGTCCTGTTGCATTTGTGGTAAAGAGGGAAGGGGTAAGAGAGAGAGGAGAAAAGCAAGTGGGACAACTTCATGTACTGTACACGATAAATCTCAGTTCTGCAAGGCAGGCTTGGCAGCCGAAAACACAGTGCTATATTTCTGTTGGCTGAAATCACCATATTTTTGGTCAGAAAAGCCATTCTGAGATGTTTATTTCCTGCACATTTCTAAGACTATTTGGAAGACCCAGGATTCAAAGGCTGACCTCGCAGTTGTTTGAATTTTAGAGAGTTACATGTACAACATCTGGCACAAGAGAGGAGGTCTTATGTTTTTCATTAAAACTGAGGTTTAAAAATCACTGAATGAAAATGAGTTCATCTATTTTAAAAGATGGTGATTAGCATCAGTATGAAAACTGAATTTGATCATATCTGTGAAACAGCTTTGATACCTACACGGTCCTCTGACTGCTTACAGATGCCGGAGACAGGGCAGACCCTGGTGTGGACTTGGGTTTGAAAACAACCACCTCCTTCCAGCTCTGTCACTATGGGAACTCCCAAAAACCACTTGACTCTTCCCTGGGTAAGATGTGATCACGATCACAGTATGTAGACTTCTGGAACATGAGCTTTCAGGAGGCAGGAATTAGTGGCTCTGTTTTCTATAGAATAAGAGCTTAAAGATATTAACCAAAAAAAGACATGTTCTGCCTTCAGGAATCATTCTGAAGATTACAATAAATCATGTGAATAAAGTACCCAGTGTAGTATCTTGGGAAAAAGTACAGTGAAAATACTGGTTTTTCTTTTGAGTAATTCAAACTATATTTTTATTATTACTTTTTAAGTGTGTGTGTGTGTGTGTGTGTGTGTGTGTGTGTGTGTGTGTGTGGTGGTAGGAATTAAGCCCTGGACCTTTACACTGGCGGCATTCCTTTTTTTAAAGTTTTGATTTTGAGACAGCATTTTGTTAAATCACTGAGATGCCTAGGGTGAGCTTATACTTTTGATCCTCCTGCCTCAGCTTCCCAGAGTGCTAGGATGACAGGTGTAGACCATCGGACCCAGTTTATTTTAAATCTGATCTTTTGTCATACGAAGCCATGAGGAACCACTTATCAAAGAAGATTGACTATTAGAGTCGACAGAAGGAATGAATGTGAGGAATCAAGTGCATCGCTTTCATCCCAGCTCAAGTGTGGAAAGTCTACTTAGGCTGGAGCCACATGACTGCCTCTTCAGCTGGTCTCAATAGGCTACCAACAGGCACAATAATACTGGTATTCGGGGAAGATACCATGCATTGATATCTCTGATTTAATCTCTGACCTATATTCCATCCATTTGCAAAGATACCCTCTCAGGGATATGTGAAATACATAATCAGAGCACCCAAGGCCCAGAATAATCTTATCCCCAGCACTAAAACCATCTGCACCATTTTTACAGTGCACATTTCACTGGCTTCTCTACCCACAGAATTAGTCTTGCAACAGAAATGTTTCACTCCCTGTCAACCGGGACAGGATATTAAATGTATTTTAATATTCTTTCACAAATTTCAATGCAAAACTTCAACACTATCAAATATAAGATTCATGCAAAAGGAAGATACTGATAGAATACAGAGGAAAACAACCGGCTGTGTTTAGGTAACTGCATAATTGGTACTAGAGAGGTTGCGAATTTTCATGTTTCTTCTGTTCTCTCTCCTTTTGGGTAGAAAAAAAGACAACTTTTACTTAGGAATTTTGAAGAGTTTTAAACTAGTCAAAGTGTGGTTTAACATTATAAAACAGCTTTGTCCAACTTTAAAAGTTATTCCAAAACTCCATTAAAGAAGTCTTTTGGTCCCAGGTCACATTTTTCATACCTCATTAAAAATCAACTAAAAAGTACTTAAGAATTAAGTTGAATAAACTTATTCCAAACTTGATTTGAATTAACTTCTAGATTTCTTGAGTTTAAAAGTTTTCCAACTGACCTTTAATATAGCTTCTGTTGGAAATCATTATAAAACAAAGCAAAAGGTCGTTCATACCTTTAAGCAGGAGTGGCTCTTTCATTAGGAAAATGGTGTTGCCATATAAAATCAGTATAAGACAAAGTAAATGTTCAGATTGTGTAAGAATGGTTCTCATTTCTTTGAAATACACTTTCAGAAATATTGATTGGAATTTTACCCATCCTTCAATTAAATAAAGCAAGCCCACCATGAAGTGAAGTGGTACAGTGGGTTAAATCAAAGTTCTGGGCACTCCAATTTCCTGATGTCTGGCTCAGTCATTCATTCACCCACTCATTCATTCAACATTTCCTGAATGAAATGGCGGCAGTCACCAGAAGAGACTCAGACAGGGCTCCTCGTGGATGTGAGAGGATGGAGGATAGCGGGGACTGTGCAGAGCGCCCAAGGTTCTGTGATAAATGTGTGGTGGACAGGATGTGCACAATTGGCGCTGGAGCCACCGTGGGGACTCGGCATCATGTTTCACGTGTACCGAAGAACAGCTTGACAGGGTGAAAAGGGGAAAGGAGATTTATTACAGAGAACTAATCTTTCCCACACTCTGAACCATATTCTGTATTTCTTTTCCCTATGCTACATATTAATGCTTTATATCATCACTAAATTTTCATAGGCCAAACCGAATAAGTTTAAAGTATGCATCAACTAAAATATGTAAAATGCATAGAGTATCAAATGTTACTCAAGACATTTTTAAGTAGTTTTCTAGCTATAAATGACTAAAAATTGAAACAGATAACAAAAATGCCAATATTTATCACATCTAAGAGATGAATGTGAAGGCTTTGTACATTAGGCTTTGTCATTTGCTTCGTTTGAAACACTGCATCACCTGGGCCAGGGACACGGCTCGGTGGCAAAGCTCTTGTGTACCATGAGGGATGTCCTGAGCTCATTTTGAGGAAAAAAAAAAAAAATCATAGCACTCTGGTAGGCTGAGGTAGGAGGATCACAAGTTCAAGCTCAGTCTAGACAACTTAGAAACTTACCAAGATCCTGTCTCAAAATGAAAACCAAACACAGGCTAGGGATGTGGCTCAGCGTGAAGGTCATAGGTTCAAACCCTGGCACTCACCCCCATACATATAAGAAACATGACATATGAGATGGTGGGGAAGCGTCAGCCATTTCCACATATTTAACATGGGGGAACTTCTGCTGAACGTCCGGCCGTGCTCCCACATCTACTGTTTATCCTGGGAGAAGGACTTGCCTCCTGTGCTGTGTACTAACATCTCCACAACCATCCGTGCATAAAACAGTAGAAACGGGAAGCGCCTAGAGATCATGGGCATTCCTTCCATTGTCATTATCCTTACTTTCATTTGATTGAAATTTGCTTCGGATAAGGGAGCTGAGGTGTTCAGTCTGTGAGTAATGTCCACAAAGCGTAGGCCAGCTACTAAGGTCCATAAAGTGAATTACAACGGAGCCCAACAAAAAGCGTCAGCTGCTATTTTTATTAAAGGCAAAATGTAATGCTTCCCTTTTACACTGAAAACACCAATGAAGAGATAACACGATGACAGAGCACAGGGTTTCTCTTCTTTATTCCTAGCTACAGAAACTGGTCATGTTCTAATGGAATGGCACCATAAAGGTGTCACCTTTACGACACATTTAAACCTGTAGTACAATTTAGCAAAGATACATTATTTCCTGTTTCAAACTCATACCATGTTAATAGGAGTCTGTGTTGCAATAAAAAAAATACTTAAAAAAAATTTCAGTTTGGCACGATTATTTATCATGGGAAGTTAAAATAATGCTGTTTCTTCCCCTGTCTTTTTCCATAAACAAAAGCCACAGTGCCAAGACCAAATCATAAGAAATGGTAAAATTATATAAATTTTTTTCTGAACAGAAATAGCCATGCCAAGTTCAGTTTCTTCCTTTGATTTTATGCCAAAAAAAAAGGCCTAGTCACATTATGCATTGTAAGATTTTATTAAAGTCCTTATGTAGCCAGGCCTAGTAGTGCAGGCCTATAATCTCAGCACTCTGAGAGGCTGAGGCAGGAGGATCGCAAGTTTGAGCCCAGCCTAGGCAACCTAACCACTTACTAAGACTCTGTCTTAAAAATCAAAAATTTAAAAATGGGCTGGGAATGTAGTTCATCATGAAGGCCCAGGGCTTGATTCCAGGTACCCTACCCCCAACCCCAAGAAAAAAGAAAGTCAGTCAGTCACTCCATATGTAAATTTCAACAACTCCCTGGGCAGTGAGAGACAGGGAGAGGCCAGGGCTTAAAACTACTTTCTGATAAGGAAAAACCTCATAAGGGGAAGGGAGAAGGGCCATGGGCTTGGAGAATGAGAAGGCGTGCTCCTACGCAGGAGGAAATGAATTTATATACTGTTTTCTCTATTACTGATTCTTCCCTCGACCCGCAGGCTACAGTGCAAAGTAGTGTGAATCCCCACTGCCCCACGTGGCAGGTGTGAAACCCAAGCAGTCCCCACTTCCCCATGTGTAGAGCCCCAGGGCACCCAGCAGAGGAAGAGAGTGAGCACAAGATTTCTTGCCCTTGCTCCATACACTTTGGAAGCCGTTTCCCCAAATGCTAGAGAGTTCTATTTTGTTATCTATTAACTGACATACAAGCTCAGCAAAATTCACCTGAATCCATGAAACTCAAAGCTGTCATGTGTGCATTACCTTGGAATTGTTCACTGGAGCCTTCGCTGTAGGCATGGATGCCATGATCATGCCAAGGATTTACAGATCCAAAATAAATTTCACGAACCTACATAGTGAAGTGAGAGATAGAGAGAGAGAGAGAGAGAGAGAGAGAGAGAGAGAGAGAGAGAGAGTGTGTGTTTAAGTATACAAAGCCCTCGAAATAAAATGAGCTTCATAGGGCCATAATTTCAAGGTGTCAGATAAGAATGATCAGTAAGTTACATTATTACACAGAGATAATTAGGGACAAGGCAGAAACAGAAGAGGAAGCAAACATGGCAGACCTCGAAATCCTCATCCCATGTTCAAAGACCTTCGTGCCTGTTTCCAGTTTTGTCAATACAGCTGCAATAATTCCTTTTCATGAGATGATCTTTCCATAACTGCCTGTCTTTCTCCCCTCCCATCTCTTTCTGGACCATCTTTGATAACACCTTTCTCTTGTTCCTGGAAACTAGTTGGTGTTTTGTTTTGTTCTGTTCTGTTTTGTACTGAGGAAAGAATCCGGGGTCTTCACACGGAGCTACATCCCTCGTCCTTTTTTATTTCTGATTTTGAGACAGGCTTTTACTGAGTTGATAGACTGCACAGCCTGTACTCGAACCTGCATCGCTTGGCTTAGAGTTCCGTCTGTGTTTGGACTTTGTCTTCCTGCTGATCATGTGAACCTCCTTTCAAAACTTCTGTGACATCTGTTTGTCTCACCCACAATCTTCCCCTCCCCCGCCCCCGGACCTTTTTTTCTCTTTTAAAATTACTCTCCAGCGTGTGTCACTGATTCTGCACAAACAATTTTCTCTAAACTCAGGGCTAAAATGTTTGAAGGAAACTTGGTGGTATCATTCTAAAGTGGAGACAGTTGTAGAGATCCAAGTGCAAACTGCACCCTAAAAAGACTTTACCCCAGGGCCTCAGAACCCAGCCAGAAACTACTGTGATTCAACTTTGATAACCCACAGATTTCCAATAAGAGCAAACTGTCTGTGACGTTCACAGTTTTCTAGGAATTAGTTCTTGCGCAATCCATCACATGCACACGCTCATGTGCCCTCGAAATCAGCAACCCCTGTGATCTGGAAAATCAGACCTGACAAGATGCTTCCTTCTTGCAACTTTTAGGATAATTTCAGTTCATTAAAGTCTCTAATGTTGTGCCAGGATTTTTAATTGTAACTATTAACCTCAGTTTCTTGAATTTAGTTATGTTTAAATGATAGCTGCATTCTACAAAAAAGGAGAAAAAATATTTTAATGCTGAGAACAGACATGCTAAGCCATCTTTGTTCTCCTAATTGAATGTTATTTTTTAAAAGTACCTTTGTTGAAAATATTAAATTTTGTGGTGAATGCTGTTAAGCAGTCTTTTAATTTAATTTACCTCCTAGAATGGGGAAAAGAAAAAATCCTGTACTATAAATAAAATAGCAACACTATTACAAATATTTGTACATATAACTTATATGTACATTAGTAAGAATTTTAAAAAATTGTATAAAGAAATTGCTAACAACCTGTGTCTTGACCTTTCTAACTAGTGCAATGAAAGAGAAGTTTACATTCTTTTTTTTTTTGTTGTTTGTTTGTTTTGTTTTGAGACAAGGTCTTACTCTGTCCCGAACTCACTACATAGCCCAGCCTGGCCTGGAACTCATAGCAATCCTCCTGCCTCAGCCTCCTGAGTGTTCTATTCATCTTAAAATATCAATCATTTTCCAATTCCACTGCCTCAGTTTCCTCTCTTTTGCTCACTAGCTCTCTCCCTGCCACCTACCCTCCTCACCTTGCTGGGGTCCTGGCTTGACTTTCCTTTTGATCTGATCTATTCTAGTCAGTACAACCTAGGCTTAGATTTTTGTCTTTCATGAGAAATTATTTATGTTTGCCTAATCTTATTTTTCCCTGTTTTATTTATACACAGAGTTAAGAAAAAAAAAGTTCCACTCCCAAACATGCCTTTTAGAGTATATTCTCACATTTAGTTAAAAAAAAAAAAAGTTAGACCTTATGTGATGCTAGAGATTGGAAAATACCACCTAGGATAAGGTAAAACGGTTTCCCGTTGTCAGAGCAAATGATTGGCTCCAAAGCTACCACAGTTTTCTTCTATTATTCCAGGAAGTAAGAGTCAAACCTTTAGAGCCATAAAATGACTTTCCCAAACGTGGGCACGTACTTTCTAGGAACTTAACTAATTCCATGTTCTAACATTTACACCAAGATATTTGGGGCAGTAAAGAATATAATAAAGTCACAACTGCAGACGTGGTCAGAAACTGTCTGTGGCTTAAACTCTTAGATAATATTTTTGTACACAGAGTAAACTTAACTATTGCTTAAACTTTTTACAAATACTACAGATAAATGCTAATTCTCAATGCCTGCTGATTTTTTCCTTTTTTTTGGGGGGGGGGGGGGGGGGGGGAGTGACAGTAGGGAATCAATCTCTGGGCCTTCACGTTGAGCTCTATCCCTAGCCCGTTCTTTATTTTTGTTTATGAGACAGAGACTCAATTAGTTTTTAAAGTCCCCAGGCTGTGCTCAAATTTACAATCTGCCTGCCTCAGTGTTCCAGAAAGCTGCGATTACAGGCCTGGCCTGCTTACTACAGGGCCCTGCTTATTTGGTTTTACGTAAAGTACCACAAGCTGTCACTCTGCTCAACAAGCAAAAGGCACTGCAGACCTCACGTGAATGATGCCCACAGTCCTTGTGATAAGAAGGTCATTCGATAAGTCCTCCATGCCACGCCTACTAATCTAGTCACACAGGGAAATAAAAGCAAGAATGCCAGCGGCCATTTTCCCTGTCTGTGGGCTTGTTTGATTCCTGCTCACTGATGCTCTTTTAAAGAGACCAGGTCTTTTAATAAAGGGTGACCTCCACAAGGTCATCATCCTTTCACGCACCAAGTCACAGGATGCCTGTAACTCCTGCAAGGGCAGAGCCACTTTCTCCCTCCTGCTGCCTCTGTGGGTCACCTGGTGGCCCGAGAGTGGGAACAGCACGCTTCCCTCTGGTTCCAGGCCATGATTCTACCACGAGAAAATGACTTCGCTGTAAAATAAATGTGCCTTTTAAAAATGCTGCCTGACCATAAAAGTGCAGAAGTATGAGTGCCTGAAGAAGCATTTTTTCTACGTGAAGTGGCAAATACTAACCAGTGGCTGTTTCCTACTGTCTATATGTGCATGGCAAAGGAAAGGTGCTGAGATCTAAGTCATCCTCAACCACAGCAACTGTGCCTTGCCGAGGGCACCTGCCCAGGTCCGCAGCCATCTCTTATGATCACAATGGGCAGCTGACAGGGAGAGACCAGGGTGCCAGGATGTCACACACCACCAGCTCCACTGTCAGAGGGCAGCCCTGTGTCCTGCTGACCTCACTGATGCTATGCATGCTGCTCCTACGGAGACAGATTTGGGAAGACTGAACCATCAAGTCTATCGATGCAAATTGCAGGCTTAATACAAAACAGTTAGGTAAAAGCAATCAAAGAATGAAGAAAGAACGAAAAAAAATTCAACAGTTTAGAACTGAGCACAGGATGCAATTTAAGACACAGAGGAACATCAGACATACTGACGCACACTCCTAATCCCAGTACTCTGTGAGGCTGAGGCAGGGAGATCACAAGTTAGGGTCAGTTTGGGCAAATTAGCCATGAAATGAGGCACTTTCTTGAAGTGAAAATATGAAAAGGGTTAGGGACATGCTCAGTGCCAAGGCCCTGGGTTCAATCTCCAGTCCAACCAACCAACCCACTCAGGGGATGAACTTAACAGATGACATAGATATGATATTAGGTCCCTTCTTGTCACTACTGTATGACAACTTCCTACAATGTCTGGGGCCCAGGCAACTATAGGTTTTGTCATTCTGCCCATCTAAGTAAAATTAAAACTCATTTCGTAACACACAAACAAAAAGAAAAGCTAAAACCTGAAGAATTACACCCCAAAAGAAACAATTATTGGGACAATTTCTAAACTAGTACTGATAGTTGTTCATATATGAAAAAAGAAAAATGATAACCAAATGCAAATGAGGGAGACTATATTTGCAAAAAAAAAAAAAAAAAAAAAAAAGGAACCCTGGCACCCAGTTCTAGTCACACACTGGGCATTTGGGAGATAACAACAGATTCCCAACCTGTTCCTATTACTGCCTTGCAGTAAACTCCTGAGGAACGTGGCCACTCATCTTTCTAATATGTGTTAATGGCCATTAACTTTAATACATTTATGTGACATCATTCCAGAGAAGTCTGTAAGATTCTTAAATTATGCTTTACATTCTCTTAGCAATAAACAAATTATTTAAACCAGAAAATAACTGACCTTTCAGTGGATGAAGTATTAATAGTCTGCTCAAGTTCAGGAGCCGCCATGAACGTGTCCATTGTAGGTAGACAAAGAGGAAGTTCATTGATTGCCCATCAAAATTCACCCAGGTGACTTTTCTTTTCTTTTCTTTTTTTTCTTGCCATAGTGAGTATCAAGCCTAAGGCTTTCACACTGAGCTACATCATCAGCTAAATTTTTTTTTTCTTTTGAGACAGGGTCTTATTAGTCACTAAGTTGCCCAAGTTGAGCTCAAACTTGAGATCCTGCTGCCTCAGTCTCTCAGAGTGTTGAGACTACTGGTCTGTACCATCATGGACTTAAAATAAAGCTTCAAAAGCTAACTTTTAGAGTTGTTATAAGGCTTATTCTAGAGTTACTGTAAGTTGGAGCCTCTGGTACTTTGTAGATAATCACAGATATGCCATTAAGTAGACTGCAGGTCAGCTGTAAGGGGACAGTGCAGGGCACTTGAGGACTATTTTTTCAACCTGTCAATTCTACTCTCTTTTCATATTATACACACGACTTCAATAATTTAGGAACCTATAAACCAGAGCTCCGTTATGTAAAGAAACATATGGCCACTAATCCCAGTATATCAACTCCACAGGATTAAGAATTGCCCAGGGGATCAGTGTGGCATGGCTGTGTCTTCACAGGCTGTGGAGCCATGACCTGGGATCTCTGTCTGTGTCCTAGTCCCTTCTTCGCCACCACTGTCCCTGCTCTGCTCCCGGGCCACTATGAGCTGTGCAAATTGGCTTGCTCGGCAGCTCCCTTTCCCCATGATGCTCCTGTCTCAGAGCTGGCATGAATGCCCTGCAACCAGGAGATAAACTAAACTCCTCTATATCGTGAGGGTCGGGTACTGTGTGCCAGAGACAGGATGGTGACTAAAATGCAGGACTACATGGACCATATGTGCTGGTCTTTGTCTAACAAGTGACTCTAAAGTCTCACTGATAAAAGCCTGGCTGGTAACAAAGACATCACACGACACTCAATGACAAAACCTGAGACCTGCTACCCCTTACCAGTAAATACAGTCCTGCTCATTCCCAGCACGCTTCAGTGCTAAGCAGTTCATGAAATCTCAAACTGAACTCGCGTTTTCCACAAAAACCTGCCCCCAAGTGATGAGTAAACGCTTGGCCTCCTAAAATCCTTTTCTGCTTCAATCATGCTACTTTAAGGACAGCAAATATATATATATATATATATATATATATATATATATATATATATATATATATATATATATATATTTTATCTTGCCTCTCAAACTCCCCACTGGAAAACTTTTCTCCAAGTACAAAAAGAAAAAAAAAAAACTGAATTCTCTCTCCAGAATGTCATCCCAACTTCATGTGGTATTATGGGGAACACTGCCAGAAAGAGCCCCATGTGCTGCAAGAAGCTTGTGTATCATGTTAGCATCTTCCCTCTATTTGGATCATCTACTATTAGAGCAGATACTCAAAGAAAATGAAAAGAAAACAAAGCAGAAAACTCACCCAGCCAACTGTGCATGAGATAAAGATGCCACCAGAGAATCACTGGGGACAGTCAGTCAACTTGAACATAGTGTCTCACTGAGCCTTAGAATCCTATGTGATCATGTGTGGAAGGCACTGGGTGCAAGACAAGTCTTTTGGCTACGTGGCAAGCATTGGATATGAAAGGTGCACCTTCTTAAATCCTGGGATAATGCCTAAATAACTTTGGAGGATGAAGACACATTTGAGAAAACCCGTTATTTATTAAGCACCTAGAAGGAATGCCAAGAAAAGCTTAACTCTGTCCTGATAAAGATTAGGGCTGAGTTCACACAAAACGATATGCTGCCAAAAGCTGCCTGGCAGCTATGTGTGAAGGGAAAGGCTGTTTTGTTCTCTTCCAGTTTCGCAAAGGTGAAAAATGTACCTGACAGATAGAGTTTCTTTTCCACCCAAAGCAAAACATGTGACAAGTTTTCAAGCATATTAGCATACTTATCTCCTAGACATCTCTGTACTAGGGATTTCTTGACGCTCACAGATCTCCTTTCTAGATATCTACAAAATGTATGTCATGTGTTTTGTACCATTCAAAGCTTTCCACAATCACATCCCCAAATTAAGGTGCTCTGACTCTAGCAAGACAACTGAAGTAATTAGATTCACAATGTTCTTTTCCCATTCTGTAATAATGGGCCCCAATAATTTTCCTCCCTCCTCTGCTATGGGTGTCTCCACAAACCTCCCAGAGGTTTTCTTTTTTTCCTTTTTCCCCATTTTATTGATATGTATATGTGCAAAAATTAAGGTTTACAATGGAGTTGAGCCTTTTATGCGCATATGTATCTTGTGGAGGTGACAAGGGCTTTCCAACTCCCCTTTTGCCCCCCCCCTGCCCCTCTCTTCCTCCTCCTCTACCCAACCCCCCTGTTTCATTTTGTTTTTCCTTTTAAGTTCCATAGGAGTTGTGCTCTCTCCCAGAGGTTTTTAACAATGCCTTTGGTTATACCAACCATCAGATTCCTCTGGGAGGCTGAGTCAAGAGGGTTCCAAGTTTGAACCTAGGCTGGGCAATGTAAGAGATTTAATAAGATCCTATTTCAAAAAATTTTTTAAATGTAAAAAGGACTGGAGATGTAGCTCAGAGTGAAGGCCTTGATTTGTATCCATGGTACTTCAAAAAGTTAAAATTTCATCAGACATTTTTAAATTTCCAGAAAAAAATGACCAGACCCAACTTGCAGACAAATTATAGCAAAATAAGTCATATGAGCAATAATATATTTTAAACAAATAATGTACCATTGTTAATACATGTCAATATATTTTAATGCATTAAGTCATAATTTAGTCATTAGTATGAAATATTAATGTGTTTAAACAATAATTATATATATTATATTATTCCAGAAAGACACGTCTTAAATAAGTCTCTTGTACTGAACATCAAAACATCTTTAGTGACAATAATCAGAACCCAAGGACTTCCTTCCTTTCTTTATTATGTTACTGATTTGTAATCAAACAGAATTTCCTCTGTGTTCATTTTTCCGTTTCCTTACCAAACCTCCCCAAAATTCATATTTAATATTTTAAATGTGTATATATATGTATATATATTATATATATATAATATCTAGACATGTACACAAGGAAATCTGTCAGAGAAAACAGAGTAGGAGATTGGTGAGTTGGGGAAAAAATGAAGCCAACGTTCTTCGTACACTCCTAATTTAACTGAGCTGGTTTATATTATTTACTAATCAAACTGATAAAGAAGGCAGAATCACAGTAATATAAAGCCCAATTAAAACAACTGGGTAATTTGGTTTTACTGACCTAAATCAAATACAGTTTTCCATACAAACTCAGTGACAACAGTTATACACAGATTTATATGTGCAACACACTTAGGAGATGCTCACGTGGCACAGTGAACTTAAATTCACTATACTGTAAGAGATATAATCAAAACACACAGAGAAAATTTACATTATAAAAATTATTTCAGTAGGAAATGTACTCCCATGAATTCCCCTTCCAAATGCTCTCCTCTTTCTCTGAGCACACTTAGCCACCAACTTGACACATTCTAAAGCACTTACGAAAATCCTCTTCCACAAAATTCTACAGGTATGATCAAAACTACCATGAACTCTGTCACTAAGTGCTATCCAATGGGAAGGGAAGCTCACAAATACATGATGCTGACACTGTGTCTTCATCCAACATATTCACCAGGTCTGGCACTGTGTGGCTTCTGGTTCTTCCCAAAGTCAAGATGACCAGGAAAGGTCAATGTTTTGATCTGATAAAGGATACTGGGGTAGCCACAACAGTGCCACTCATGATCCTCATGAAAGAGGACTTCCAGGACTGCTTCAGAAAGTGCCAAGAAGGATGGAGTGTGTCTGAAGACAAGTAGATGTATTTAGAAAGCAACGCGTGCCAATGTGTCTGTTACTGTAACACATATTTTTAATTTAAACATTCACTGTATTTTTAATTATCCTTCATATGTTCAATTTCGTTTCTTTTCACAGTATTTCTTAGTGAGGACTGCAAAATGTCAACAGTGGAGTAAAAATTTCACCCACTTACTTCTTTGTTCAGCATGTTTACAGTCAGGTAAACATCGGGTGTTATGAGAAAAATTACTTTTATATTTCTTTACAAAGTATCCTAGGAGGAGAGATGGTTTTCTTAGCGTAAAACTCAGCCTTTATTCTGTCAGGCAAAGTAATTATGGAAACAAAACAAATCCACATTGTCTAATTAGGTCATTTAAAGGCATAAATGCGTCATGGAAGATTTTCTCCTACAGTAAGACAATGAAAACAGCCTGGTAATATAGAAAGGTTTAGAATTTGTTTCTTTTCAAAAATAATAGCTCCTTTCATCTTCCTATTTCCCTTAGATGAAGACAGCTAATTTGGGGACAAAATCTTCTAATTAGTTCAGAGTTTACCCTGATTATGTTTCAAAATATTTAACTAAAAACAGGGACATGGTGGGAAAGAAACACATGGAAAAATTATCTAAGGAAGTGAAGAAAATCAAGAGAGTGGGTTGTTGATCAAAATGTATTCTGCAGAAACAAGATGAATATAAAATCTATGTTCATATAAACACAGCAATCTGGGATGGCAGAGTGTTCTTACAAGGAATATATTGGCATCCGCCATTGGGGTTTGAAATCCAGACTTTAATTACAGCTAACTTAAATAAAAACAAATGGCATGATGACTTTGTCTCTTCCTTTCTCTCTATTTATTGTTATTTGAGCTTCAGAAAACTCATGGTTCCCAACAGTAAGGAACAAAATATGAACAATGAAGGGAAGAGAAACTTACCTGAGATCCTCGTGACCCACGTTTGTGGTCCCATTCTGAATGGCCAATGAGCTGCAAAGATAATATGATAGTTAGAGTAAGTTCAGTAACTATTTCACACAAAGAATTTCATTTTTATTTTTTATTTATTTATGGTACTGGGGATTGAACTCAGGACCTTCACAATGAGCTACACCCCTGGCCCATTTTTTAGCTCTGACTGTGGGACAGGGTCACTCTAATTTGCCCAGCCAGGGTTTGAAGTTACCATCGTCCTTCCTCAACTTCCCAGAGTGCTCAAATTATAGGCCTGCGCTACTGGGTGAGGATCAAGACAGCTAGTTTTTACTCTTTCATTTAAAGAATGAGTAAGTTGTTGAAATCTGTGTTTTTCGGGCATATTAAACAATCACAATTAACATACCAGAAGTAATCAACTTCTGGCTTGCTGGCCAGTATTTCAAATCCAATTTATACTAAAGGTACTTTAATACCAGTATGGGAGCTGAAGAAACAGGACATAGAGTGCTTGCCTAGCAAGTGCAAGGCCCTGAGTTTGATGCCCCAGCTTGGTGGCACATGCTCACGATCTCAGCACTCAGCAGCCTGAGACAAGAGGATTGCTTGTGAGTTCAAAGCCAGCCTGGGCTACATAGTGAGTTCAGGACCAACCTGGGCTACAGAGCAAGACCCTGTCTGAAAACAAAACAAAAAACAAACAAAAAATTTAAGTATTAGTATAGGACAAAAAGAATCTGCTCCTGGCTGGCTTTACTGCTTTTCATCAAGAACGTCCTGATAGACGACAAATCACATAAAGCTATATTTGCATATCATTAAGTTTCCAGTTAACGAGGAGAATATGCTGATTAATCTAATAGAGTAGTCTAGCCTACTGTCATGAATAAGAACCAGAGGGCAAAAATACTTTAATAATCTTCAGTTCTGTTTTCATAATATGACTAAACTCAAGAGAGGTAAAGGCTGAAATTCTTTAATGTGAAACATGCTCCTAAATTCACAAAGCTGAAATCATTCCTAAGAAAGACTTTAAACGCAAAGTTGTTTCCCCAGCTGTAACAGCCCCGAGCTACTCTGCTTACACAGCAGAACATGACACTGACACACACACAGAGAAGATGTAAGGAATAAAGGGCGCCTGTGACAGGGTAGAGGCCGCATGGACCTCGGCACACATGGCCCTCGTGAGTACCCACAGAAGCACAGAGGCAGACCACCAATGTATTCATACACACTACCATCTTTTCCGTAAGCAACAACAGCTTCTTAGTTGGGTCTGGTTGTACAGGCCTGTAATCCCAGAACTCTGGGAGGCTGAGGCAGAAGATGGCAAGTTCAAGTCCAGCCTGGGCTACTTCGTGACTTAGGGGAGACTGTCTCAAAACAAAAATTAAAATGGGCTGGGAATGTAGCTCAGTGTGAAGGTCCTGGAATAGATCCTCAGTATCACAAACAGACAGACAAATAAACAATAATTTGTCACATAGCACAGCACACGGAATAAGTAAGTTGCTCACACCGCCCAACAGTTAAGAAAGTTGACTTGGAACATTGTCAAAAAAGATTGACAGCCAGATAGATATAAAAAATGGTAGAACGTTTACTGTTTACTGACCAGTACACAATTCTACTTAGTTAAGAAGGCTGATTTCTATAAACTGACTGAATGTCTTGTTCCGTGAAAATTACTGGGTCAGCTCGATTTTAATCAAAATAGAATTTTTTAAAATATAAAAATAACACTAAGTTTAATGTGAGGAAACACGGAAAATAAGTCTTGTTTGATGAGTCTAAGGCCCAAAGAGCATGATAATTACAGCTAGTCATAGATTTTGTACACTAGAAACTTGCCAGGATATTAAACGTTGGATATTCTCATTGTAGAAACAAAATAAGAGTGATGTTCATTTATTAATATTTGACCATGATAATTACTTTACTACCTATGCTTTATCAAAACATCATTTGTATACCTTAAATACCCTTAAATATATACAATAAAAATAATTTAAATTATAACGGATGAAAATAGCATGCTGATTATTATTAAAATATATTCTAAAACTTTATGCAAAATATAGGATAATCATTTAACAATTAAAATACAACTAAAGGCATAGAAAACACTTTTAAAATGCAGGTATTTTTATCAGCAAAATATGAGAAAGAAAATGTTACATGGAAATTTAAAAAATAAATTTTTTTGTCAGTCTGTTTTTTTGAGACAGGGTCTCATTCTATAGCCCAGGGTTGTCCTGAAGTCACTATGTAGTCAGGGCTAGCCTTAGACACACGGCACTGCTCCTGCCTCGGCCTCCCAAAGGCTAGGATTACAGGCATGCACCACCACCCCAGCTTATGTGGTGGTGAGGAATTGAATTCACAAAATTGTGAATTTTTTTTAGTTACCCAAATAGTCTATTTGATTTGTTTTAAATTTTTGAAATACCCGGACAAATCCTCCATTGTTAAAATACCCGCAGTAAGTTACAGAAAACAATGTCTTAATACAATAAGAATGTGTACAGATTTGAAAGAAACAACTCTAGGAGAAAAACTAACAGAAGGGTCAGATCAATTCACAGGACTATGAAGAATCAATTGATTTATGGGAAATTTTTAACTATTAAAATTGAAAGATATGTGATCTACATAAAATAGTAGTGGTATGTGTCAAGTGCAAATCATCATGCTGACTATGTGGGGAAAAGTGAAGGAGCAAAGCAAGCACATGTAGTACTAGTTTATAGCAAAAAATATACACATAGAGAGTTAATTTATGCATATGTACTTTTACAAAAAATATTTCATTCTGTGAATTCAATATGCCTAAAATTTTATACTTCTTGAACTAATAGATCAATGTATAAATTATAATGTGCTAGTCACTGTGTTATCCAACAAGTGAAATTATCCAATATATTACATATTTTATAGTACATATTATATCACATATCTAATATTATATCATCTGGTATATGAAAGAATAATACCTGGTCACTAAAATATGGCTCTTGAGGCCTTTATAAAAAAATTACATGAGAAATGCATATGGCATAGTAAGAAATATACTAAAGTTTTTTTGAGCTATTCAATTTTAATAAGACATTGTCAATCACTCTAAGTTGTGGGGATTTAATTAAAGTTTGGTTGGCAAACAATTTGGTAAAAAGTATATTGGATAATCATTACATAAACCTAAATGCTTACTTAGTTGGTATTTATTTAATACTTTCTGTAAACAATGTTTTTTTAAGTCATCTTACACTTACTGGTACTACCTCTCTAAGTAAATAGTCATTACACCAATTTAGAGTTGATTATAATACAGTTCACAACACTAATCAATTCATGAAATAAATAGCATGATTTAGAAACAAATTAAAAAAACATTTAATGACTTTTTCCTTTGTACTAACAAAAGCGATTCTTGAACACAAATTAAATCATTTGCCTTGTTGAGCCTTCACAACAAGACAATATTAGTACAAGCAAGATGACAGGGCTGTTTGTAGAGAACTGAACAGATACTGAACTTGAGCCCAAGGTTGCTAGTGAAATGACCTATCAGAAACTTCCTGAAAGAAGACATTATAGAAGGAATTCTCCTTCCTACTAATGAATGTCAGGTTCAGAATAGTTCGCTAAATTCCACTGCACCTGTGTATCACAGTACAAACAAGGTAAGTAAATCTTACAAGAAGAAATTGTAGCCCACAATAAATATAATAAGAGAAAGTTATTGCTTCTCCAGGAGCAGAACTAAGTAAGAAAAGTGTATCATTTACCAGCCTGTCAATAAATGTCTTAAAGATAATGATGCTTAGCCATGCATTGTGGCATAGGCCTGTATTCCCAGCACTCCGGGAAGCTGCAGCAGGAGGATTTCTAGCTTGGACTGGGCAATTTAGCAAATCAATGAGACTCCGTCTCAAAATCTAAAAATAAGAAAAGATAGGAATGCAGCTCAGTGATACTGTCCCTGTATTAAATCGCCAGGACTCTCAAAAATTCACTATCTAAATTCAACTGTGGAAGCATGACAAAGGTGTTATGTGTTAGAGAGTTATTCTTTAGCACCGTACAAGGGTAAAGAAATTATATTCTTACATACTTATTAGTGAAATTATTATTAACATTATTAAATCATTTTATTATCTGAAAGATTTGAGTTGATCAAGAATGAGGCAATATTTAAAATGTATACTATTGCTATGTTTTTCAAAGTATTACAAAAACTATGAAAGTCTGCATGCTATATAAAATACAGTAAAAAGTGAATCAAGTCTGGATATGGCAAGTGAATACTAGAATGTTCTCTAGTCAAGAAGACCAGGGGATGTTTGTCTTTGCACTTGAAAAAATTAAACAAAGGTTCTGCCACTAACATTCTGGTGTTAACCAGGCCCAGGAGCACAGGCCTATAACACTGGCACTCTGAAATGCTGAGGCAGGAGAATCCTAAGTTTGAGCCTGGCCTGAGCAACTTAGTAAGGCTATCTCTCAAAAAACAGTCTGGGGATGTAGCTCAGTGCAAAGGCCCTGGGTTCAGTCCCCAGTATCACAAAAACAATGAAAACAACAAAAACAATAGTTTTTTGACTTTAGTGATCACTTCACAACAAATACATATCTGAACATAAGACATACACCTTAAACGCATGAATTTGTTATCTGTACCAATTCAAAAATGAATGAAATTGTTTTGATAGTTAAAATAGTATAAGTCAAAATTTAGCATTGTTTATTACAGTGTTGAGTGCAGCACGCAGCTTACATGGTGTTCCCTCTCTCTCTCCCCCGAGCAGCCCCCAAGCAGATGAAGGGGCCGTGGTGGGCTTGGAGGGACAGGGTGTCTATGGTTATAGTATACAGGCTCTAGATGACTATGAGGTGCAGAGTGAAGAGTGAAAATAAACTGCTTATTAGCGTGCACAGTTACATCTATGTGCTCACAAATTTATTACACTACCATCAAAATACTGTCTTTAGATCAGGGGCCAAAAACTAAAATCATCAGAATGCTTTCCAAGAGACGAAGACAGTGTGCTCAGGAAGTCCATGGATTCCAGGACGGAGGGCAACTGAGGCTGCCAGGCCAGCAATGAGAAAGGGAGAACATTTTTTCAACCAACCACACAGAATGAGTGTTAAATTGCAGGTGACCGACACAGCCACGTGACAGGATCAAGGGATGATGAGAGATACTCATGGGTCATGGACAAAGGGGGACAAAAGCAGAATGTGGGATTTTTTTTTTTAAAGCAGTTTGATTTATGGAGACTAAACCTTCAAGTTAATGAAAAGCAATATGACAGCTAAGCAGTTCTGGGAAAAGGGTCAACATTTATCGTGTATGGCATTGTATTCCTTTTGGAAGAAGAATGCTTATGATTTTAAAATTACTGCCGCAAGGATGCAAAACATAGAGGGGAGAAGGAGATTGACAGCAGCAAATGAATGCAAATACTAGAAATGCAAATGTATTCTAGTTGATCAGAGCTTATGGCTATTTTTTTTTTCAGGAAGAAGAAAACTGTTTATTTCTCACCATCTCTTAAAAAAATACCCTCTTGGCCATTTAACTGTGATTATTCTTCCAGGGAATGACATTTTAATAAGCTTCTAACCAGAAGGTCCAAAGGCATATAGGTCACCAAGGTTATGCCTATACATGATAAGCAAAAATCTGTTCTTTATTTCTAATAAAGAAGTTCCCTAAAAAAAAAAAAAGAAAAAAAAGCCATTGTCCTCCTTTCTCTGTCCTAATGAATCAACATAGAAACATAGAGACCCTTAATTTTATTCCTGGCAAGTAAACCAGGCTTCCTTGAAGAGAAACACAATCTGCTCTACAAAGCCCTTCGGAAGTCGCAGCTTCTTGACACTAAGTCATTTTCATCTTTATGGAATAAATTCTTCCTCCCCTCCCTCTCTTATTTTTAATAATAAATTTCTACATCACAGCCTTCAGCTAACTGTATGTTACACAGTGCTGAGTTCCAAGGAAAACAAAACCTGGCCAAACACAGAATTTAAAAGTTCACAGCCGTGGCAGAAAGGAGTCACGGTAACAAAAAGGCTCTGTCTGAGCAGAGGCGGTACCCTCGCCGCCTGGGGCACAGGTGGCTGCAAGCACACGTCTGCAGGTAAAACAGTGGCGCTTCGTGTTTCCACACTCTTCCCTGGGGCTACTTTCTCTGGTTGGTTGTTCATGCACAAGGGAATGCCTTTTAGGGGCTTCTTGGGCCACCGATGCACCATTACTGCTACTGAAGGTCTAGAAACTTCAAGAGAAACTTAAGTAGACAGGAACACACACGTTGTTTTCCCGTATACTTAAGAGCTGAAAATTTTTACATATTTAAAAAAATGGTAACGTGACTGTCTTTGCTTGTGCTTTTAGGCCTGCCTAAGCACCCTGATCTGATCCAAAGCATCAACCTTTCTTGGCCATTTGACCGTGAGGAAGAGGCGAAGTCACAGAGCCACAGCGCCAGATCTGGTGAATAACACCATCATGTTTTCAGAAGCCTGTGGATGGGGATGGCAACTGGCAGACACCTTCTCCATATTCGCAATCACACCTTGTGAACACATGAAAAGGGGACTCCAGAAATTCTTCAGAAGGTCGGGAAATGGCAAGAATGGTGGGATGTGTGTGTTCAAAGTGAGCTGGCTGGGTTCTGTGGAAGATCCACTGTAGCACATCTTTTATTGTAATATATTGTTTAAAATTTGGATATTTGCTGTATATTTTCATCACCCCTTGTCATTTAATTTACAAATGAGTAGACCGTGCCAGACCTCTATGAGCGAAGACATCAGAAAAGCAGCCGAAGCCTCATTAACAGCCTTCATTCTAGCCACTGCCACATACGTGCTCACCCCCAAAGCAACCCCACTTGATAATGCAGTATTAAGCCACACAGATTTCCCTAAAAACTTTGTGAGAGACAGAGCACAGGGTGATAACATACAGAAAACAGCACGGGTCATGAAAATACATACCAGGTATCTCTGAGAACTTAATAAGACTTTGTTTGGGGATGGGGAGCAGGGCAGATGGCACCTTTTGCCCTCATGCTTGTGGGAGAATAAGAAATGTGTCTTTTATCTATTTGTGTGTGTGTGTGTGTGTGTGCGCGCGCGCACGCACGCAGCAGTGGAGATCAAGCCCAGGGTTCTCACACTGAGCTACATCCCCAAGCCAGTTTCATTTTTAATGCTGAGATAAGGTCTCATCAAGTCATTCAGCTGTCCAACTTGGGCTCGGACTTCTGATCCTCCTGCTTCAGCCTCCCAGAATGTTGGGATCACAGGTCTGTGCCACCACAATCTTTTCTGCCTTTAGGATCTTTTTCAAGATCTGAGTCTCTTTTGTGTGGTTCCCAGGATAACGGAACTTGTTCCCATATTCTCCATCTTAGGTTTTCGGGCAAATTAGCAGGAAAAGGATTCCTTAGCATGGAGCCTGCTGAGAAAGCCTGCTAGGTCTGAAAACACCACACTGAAAAAATGAGCAGATGCTTATTCCTTTCAAGCCTGATGATAACTACCTGAATTTGAATTCCTTAGCAGACATTGGAATCCCTGATCCTGAATCCCAGAATTCCAAACTACTGGCCAGTATAAATTCCATCCATAACAAGGAACAAAAAAGGCTTCAGAAAGAGGGAAATTTCACGTTTGAAATCTTGGCCTCTCTCCCAGAGGTTCTCTGTGTCTGACAGGATGACAATGATGGTCTTACACTATGGTTTTGAATGTTTTTTATAATTCTACTTCCATTCTGTTACCACAACGACAATGAATACACTGATCTTCTATATCAACACTAATCTTACAACACTTCTAGTACTTCTGTCTAATACATCTTGTCTACCTCAGATACATAGAACATTTGTAACTTTTACTGCTAATGTCTATTTTTTGTACGAGTACTAGTTATCTGATCACATCAGCCTCAAAAGGAACTTAATTTTCCTATCATATATTCTTATGAAGAAATGGATATAAAATAAAACAAGCACATGAAATTCTGAAGGATATAAATTCTCCTTATACCCTTCAATACTCCCAGATCACACTAGTATGATAAAGTCTGGGGAAGCCTTAAAAATGAGAATGTAATTCAAACATTTCTGGAAATATTTGCTCATAGAACCTTTTCATTAAAGAGAGCAACAGTTTTCCATGAAATATATTTTCAGCAAAATATGGGCATATTTTAATAGTTTTCTAAAAGTAACTTTTTATATTTTACTTCTTTCATTATTCAAAAAGAACACTGAAACATATAATCCCTGTTTTATAAATACAAAAATGACTTAAAAGAGGTGAAACTGTAACATAACCAGCTTTTTGTTAATTATACATTAGAATTTATGGTTGGCTGGTTACGCATCCTATACATCACCTTTTTCTGTTACTGTTAACAATAAATAATCATTGA
Source organism: Ctenodactylus gundi (assembly GCA_004027205.1). Classification (NCBI taxonomy): domain Eukaryota; kingdom Metazoa; phylum Chordata; class Mammalia; order Rodentia; family Ctenodactylidae; genus Ctenodactylus; species Ctenodactylus gundi. The sequence continues at coordinate 163,674 of PVKB01002891.1, forward strand.
GTCCTAAATGAGTGGTCAGGCCCTTGACAATGAACTCTATTGGTAAGGAAAAAAAATAAGACACTGGATTTTTCTTCATGGGACTTACAGCTATAGTCCAAGGCATGGATTTATTTCTCCCAAATCCATTTTCTACTCCTGATTCTCCCCTTTCTTTAAAATTGT
>PVKB01002891.1:163938-241810 GCA_004027205.1 Ctenodactylus gundi
TCTCTCTCTCTCTCTCTCTCTCTCTCTCTCTCTCTCTCTCTCTCTCTCTCTCTCTCCTGAATCACTAACGAAATTCATTGGCACCTCAGCATTCAAATCAGTTATGAGAGGCTGGACAAATACCAAAAAATGCTAATTACCAGAAAGGTCTTCTAGTGGAAAAGGTAGTGAGTCACCATGCAATCAATACCATCAAGTTCTAGATTGCGCACTGAGTACCAAAAGATGATGAGCTCTGGGACAATTTTTTAATGTCAAAATGTTCCTGAAATCAAATCTGACAACTTTAAAAAAAGTCCAGGACTAAGGTGTGCCTTGTACAGCCCAGTGATCAAGCACCTAAGGTCAGGAAGCCACATGGGTTCAAATACCACCTCTAACATGCTGCTCAGTCTTTCTGGTTACTTAACCTTGGCGCCTAGTAAGTCTTCATTAAATGCTAGCTATTACTTTTAATTGTATGAATAACTATGTGATGTTATTGAGGCACTAACTGCATTTTAATTCTTTAAGGAAAGTATAACTGGGATAACACATAAAGTAAGATCAAATGGCACAATACATTTTTAATCTTTAAAAAAATACAGTAAAAGACACATTGCCATGAATGCCCCTCTAGAATGCTCTCCCTAGCTTCAAACATTTCTTCTGCTCTTGCTACTTCTGAAGCAGTTCTGGAAGTCCTCCATCGTGTCTGTACAGTGTATGGTCATAACACGGTGGAGAACACTGCTGCCAAGTCCCATCCAGCGGAAAGTCAGGGTCGTAAAAACGTAATGGTGTGTCCTCATCTGTCCTATTCACCGCATCTGGCAAGATGTGACTTTCGAATCTTCCCCAAAGTCTAAACGACAGTGAAGGGTGAATGTTTTGAATCAATTTAGGAAATGAAGGCAGCTGCCACAGTGCAACCAATGACACTCAGAAATGAGGATTTCTAGGGCTGTTTTAGGACTGACGAGAGTGACAGAATAAATGTCTGTAGAGCCTATTTTAAGGGGAATGTATGGCAAGGTATCTCTAAAATAATTTTTTTTATTTAACCATTCACTACATAAAAAAATCATACTGCACATATGGAGACTTTCTATTAAACTACAATTTGAAGAAAAAAAAAGAACTAGCCCTTCACCATGCCAACACACACAATTTATAAAACTTCATCAAATTCATAATTAAAACAAAACTTCATGTATTACTAAAGTAACACATACCACATGAATCTGGCCATGGAAGTCTCCAGATTCCACTGAATAAGATTCAGACTGACTTTCTGAGCAACAATTAGAAAACACCCATTTTAACATACTTGGTTCCCCCTGCTGAGGGAGTACAGGATGGTTTCACAAGAGTAGAGAACTGATCAGAGTCGCAAAGAAGGAATGTTGAGGAAGATCTGGTGGCCCCAAAGTGTGGGTCTACTCACAACAGAAAAGGACTGGCACTTTCCAATGTGTCCTCTACTTGGAAATATGATCAAATTTCTAGTGTAGGGGACAGTTAGGTCTTAAAACACATGTAAGCCAAAAAAAAAAAAAATTACAAGCTTCCCTCCCAAATGTCTTGCAAATGTTCTAAAATCACCACCATTAAAAAGCTTTTAAGTGCTGAGCAGACAAAACACAGGTTTCTTATGAGACATTCAGGCTTTCTTTTACTAACTCCACGAACTTTCCCTCAGTTAAAAAACAAACCTCTGTGCACCACTGAATGTGAGTATAAGTCTGTATTTTACAGTTTAATATTAAACTATCTTGTATTATTTCTATCAATATGGGAAACAGAAAACATTAGAGTTCCCCAGCAGTTTATATTTTTGAATATATATTGAATAAATCCATACATTTATGTATACATAACTACTAAAAATATCCATAATCATACAAAATCCAATCAGTTAGTTTTTAAGCTGTTACACACAACAATAAAGTAAATCAGAAGAAAATACTTTACTTAAACTCAATTTTAGAAAGTAAAAAATTTAAAAACCATGATTTTCAAAAATGGATTTCATTAATCATGTGAGTTAAAATACTGAACTGATTTTACATTTTATAAATGACCTGAAGAACTGAATTCATTTTATACTATTTCCTCTCACTATGAAATTTGTTTTAAATGCTTTTTGTAAAATTTAAAAATCTTATGCCATACAATGATAACTACATATTTCATCAGCATTAAAAAAAAAACCTTCAGCAAGAAGATAAAATTCCAAACATTTTCCATGCCTCCTCCTCTTTCTCAGACAGCTTCACTCTGGCGCTCAGGGAAAACGACAGGTCAGGAGACCAGGAACAATGTGTGCCTGCCCGACAATGTGCCCCTGGGTTTCCACTTTTTCCACTGAACTTGGCATGGCCAAAATTATTTGAGTTCCATTTTCTAAAATTAGTAGGTTTGAACAAGGCATGTGAACTTTCTGTTCAACTTCTCAAAAGTTACCAGAAAGAATTTACTCAAAGGCCGGAAGGTATTCTTTTAGACCAAGAAAGTCGAGTGCCTATACTTCCAATCTGGACCTTACGCTCAACACTCCATCATAGCTCCAAAACCCAGTGGACAGGTCGGAAGTAATTTCATGGGACTGTTTACACTTATGCCAATGTTATTAAGCGTAAGACACTATTCCCTTGGAAACTTATTTTTTGAAAGTCATACAGAGTGTCCAAAAAGTATGTTAATTTTTCCTATGTGTGGATACTTCCGGAACGCCTTGTGCACTGAAATGAGTACTCACATCATCTTTCTCACAGCATTAGTTTTATATTGAATAGTGTAGTGAATTAATCCTGAGAAAATAAATTTTCATATTTTATTCTATTTTTGTAATATTTATATATGTGTGGTAATCTTTGGGATATTCTTATAGATGTGGGTCGCTATTTGGGAATAAAGAAAAATAAACTGGAACTTCAGATGCTCTAGCAAGGAAAAGAGAGGCATAGTATTCCATTGTGTATAAATACCACAGTTTGTGTATCCACTGGTCTGCTGATGGGTATTTTGGTGACTTCCACATTTTAGCCATTGTTAGTTGTGCTGCTATGAACATGGGTATACATGCATCTCTGTTTTGTGTTGTTTTGGCCTCTTTCGGATATATTCCCAGGAGGGGTGTTGCTGGATCGAGGGGGATATTTATTTCTAGTCTTTTGAGAGATCTCCATACTGCTTTCCAAAGTGGTTGTACAAATTTACACTCCCACCAGCAGTGCAGGAGAGTTCCATTCTCCCCACAGCCTCACCAGCACTGATTACTATTTGACTTGTTGATACAGGCCATTCTCTCTGGAGTGAGATGGTATCTTAGTGTTGTTTTGATTTGCATTTCTCTTATGGTTAGAGATGTTGAACATCTTTTCACGTATCTATTGGCCATTTGTACTTCTTCATGAGTGCACTGCCTCTTCATTTTATTTGCCCACTTTTCAATAGGATCCTTTATTTTGGTTGGCTTTTCTTCAGCTCCCTGTATATTCTAGTTATGAGCTTCCTATCTGAGATGTTGGTGGTGAATATTTTTTCCCAGTTTGTTGGTTCTCATTTTAAAATGTTGGTAGTTTCTTTTGCTGTGCAGAAAGTTTTTAATTTGAGAAGATCCCATTTGTTAATAATGGGGGTGATTTCTTTTGCTCTTGGTGTCTTGCATGGAGTCTTTTACAGGCAAATGGAAGAAACTTGAGAACATCGTGCTTAGTGAAGTTAGTTAGAAGCAGAAGGTGAAACATCGAATGGTCTCTCTGATATGAGAGTCCCAGAGCACAGCTATCTCATGGAACTTAAAACACAAAGTGAAAAAGGACGGTAGGGCGGGAGGGAGAGGTGGGTATGGAAAGGGACAAAAGGAGAGTGGGAAAGTCCTTGTCACCTTGACAAGATACGTAGGTGCACAAAAAGGCTCAACTTCATTGTAAACCTTAAATTTTGTGCTTATACATATCAATAAAATGGGGGGGGGGGGGAAGAGGCAAAAAAACCAGAGCACAAGTTAACATTGTCTGTATTTAACTCACTCGGGTAGGTAGAAGGTGTAATAAAATACTGCCACTTACTTCTCTGTCTCTTTTCTTACCCAGAATGCTAGAGCTGACTTTTTCTCCCTTTTTAATTTTTTGAGCAAACAGACATTGTATTCAAAGCAACATATTTAAAAAGTTAAAAGTTACATCCAAGTGAGTCTGGAGTGAAGAAAAAGGAAAAGAGCTAATTCAACTATAGCCATTGAAAAATATCATTCTGGGTTAGATTCGTGCCTGGTGCATACACCTGTGCTCACAGGGACTCAGGAGGCTGAGAGAGAAAGACCCCAAGGTCAAGGGCAGCCTAGGCAACTTGGTGACTCTATCTTGAAAAAATAAAATTGGCTGGGAGTATTGTTCAAGGGTAGAGTGTCCACAGGCTTAATTCTCAGATTTGTAAACAAACAAAAACAAAACAAAATATTTTTCTGGTTTACACTAGAGAGAGCTTTCCTGGTGTACTGATTCGCAATTGACCTTGTCAGTCCGAAACAGTAATACATAGAAGATAAAATTCTCAGCTTCTCTGGTTGGTTACACATATAAACTGAAAGCTCTCTGAATTCTTTTCAGAGTAGTGGAATCTTAAAGAAAATATATATTTTCAAAAGGTCATGGAAAGTTGTTCTTGCTTCTGTGATTTGGAGTAGTAGAAGCCTCCTTGCAGCACGGTCCTTCAGAAACTGGATTCTACCTGCAGGCAGAGTATCACCAAGAAAATAATAGTACAGTGTGGCCACCCACAGATCAAATTCCAGAGTGGTATTCCCACAGAAAATCCTTGGTTTCTCATCTACTGTTGAGAGATGTAAGAATGAGAATTACAGAATTCAAACTCAATGAGGAATCTGGAGATGAAGTTCAGTGCCCAGGACTTGGCTCTCGTGCAAAAGTCCCTGAGTTTGAACTGCAGCATGCATGCAGGTAAGTGAGTATTTATCAAAAATTCCTGGTAGAAAATTAAATCTTTTGTTAATGTTAGTAGTATTAGGATGGTCTTGTTGTTCTCTTTTTTGGAAGTTATAAGGGACAATGATTATTCTTACACTACTATTATGCTATTATGTTATTCTGGCTACTTTCCTACAAGCTGACTTTTTGGTTGATTGGTTGGTTTGCTTGCTTATTTTCTGAGACAGGGTCTTGGCTAAGTTGCCCAAGCTGGCCTCAAACTTCTGAGCCTCCTGCCTTACTGTCTTAGCCTCCTAGATTACTGGGATCACAGGTGTGCAGCACGCTGCCCAGATCAACATAGTTTTTCAAAATTATGCAAGGTACAGTCACATTTCTAAGGTAGAGCTAAACTGGGTATTTCAGGTTGAGTTTGTAATGTTTCTAATATTACATTATGTAGTTTTGTATGTGTGGCAAACTTTGGAGCACCTTAAATTACATACTTCAGGATTCTGCTCTTAAAACACAGTGTTTACTCACACTTAATTTTGTTTTCTCAAGTTATATGTATTCAAAGAGCCGTTAGAATAAAAATTAGGCTCTTCAAATTATCCAGGTTGTAACTTATTATACAAAGTTAAATGCCCATTATTAGAAGAGAAGACATCTATTTGCTTCCTAAGTCACTATAAACAGCTTTTTAAAAATTTGAGCCTATTAATAAAGTTTCAGAAATCCTACTTTCAGCCTTTCTCTTTCCTGACAATTTAACAATCTAGGTCCTGTTATGTTAGCCCGGGTACAGATGGCAGTGCATTTAATGAGCCTTTATAACTCCACAGAAGGGTAGATTCCAGAGTTGAATTTTTTGTTATCAAATCTCCATTTCATTTTTACCAGCTTTGTTAATTTGGATAAGCCACTTTTTTATATCTAGGATGACTTTTCTCACTTATAAAATGGAGATATTATAATAAAATTCTGTGCGCATGCGTGTGTGTGTGTGTGTGTGTGTGTGTGTGTGTGTGTGTGTGTGTGTCTTTGTGGTATGAAGAACTGAGCTCAGGGCCTCAAGCTGGGCTACTTCCCCAGCTCATTTTTATTTCCGATTTTGAGACAGGGTCTCATAAAATCACAAAATTGCCCAGTCTGGGTTGAAACTTTTGATTATCCTGCTTCAGCCTCCCACGGTGCAGGGGTTCGAGGCCCGGACCACCAGGCTTGGGCTAGAGTTTCAATATGACTCAGGAGTCTAGGGCCAAGAACACACAAGTTACAGAGAAGCCTTGCTCTTTGCTCAAACTCAGAATTTTCTATTGTTGCCCCTTCGCTAAGTAAAGTACCCTGCTAGTCACCCATAAATTTTATGGCTTGTGAATCATGTATCAGTGATATTCCTATCCACATACATACATCTCACCCTCAAGTAGCTCTTTAAAAAACCAGTAAATATTTGATTTGTCTGTTTAAATTTGAGAGGTGTTACTCAAAATTTTGTAGACAATTGTCATTAACATCTGCAAGTATAAGATACTACACTTTAGCTGTACTGAATATTACATTCTAACAGAGGTAAATATACATATACGGTGATCCTTATCACTATTACTAGCTACTTTGGAATTAGGAACTTTCCCATTTACACTAATTCAACCTGCCATGTCTGCACCAGAGAGATTTTGTAAAAGCATACATTGTTTTTATATTTCGGTCCACTCCATCAATAGTTCTCTGCTGAAGAGATACTATATGTAACATTTTTTGGAGTTGTCATCTGAATCTGAAGCTTACACAGTATCTTTCAATTTTTAATTCCTGTTGAGCAAGGCCCCTCCCAAGACATCTAAGTGTTGGGCTGGGGACTGTAGCTCGGTGGCTAAAGTACTTGCTTACCATGCAAAAGGCCCAAATTCAAATCCCCAGGACTGCATGAAGATTAGCTCGGTATGGAGACACACATCTGCAATCTGAGCATTTGAGAGATGGAGGCAAGAAGACTGCCTTGAGTTTGAGACCAACCTGGGCAACAGAGTGAGTTCAGGACCAGCCCAGACTACAGAGCAAGACCCTACCTCAACATAAAATAACTCATTTAACAATCTTCTATAGTTCTTCAAAAATTCATGTCTTGACCAATATATGACCCTTCATATATATAAAAAATAACAGCCATAAAGGTCAAATATCATAGGCCAAGAGCCTCAAATGTTGCCAGCCTAATGAAGACAATGTTCAGGAAAGTCAATTTAATAGGGAAAAGAAACTAATAATCAAATTAAAATAAGATGTAAGAAAACAAAAAAATTGTTTTTCTTACTAGTACTTGAGTACTTCCTATCAGGAATGCACTAAATTCTTTCTTTCTCTTTCGTGTTTGTCTCTCTGTGTGTGTGGGGTGTGGTGTGGTACTGGGATTGAACCCCAGGGTGTTCCCATGAAGAAACATTCCCAGAACTTTTTATTTTGAGTCAGGGTCTGCCCAAGCTGCCCAAGAAGGTCTTGAATTTGTGACACTCCTGCCTCAGCCTCCCATGTGCCTGGGATGCACTAACTACTTTCTATGCATCAGCTCTAAGTCCTCACATTAGCCCTAAGCAGCATAATTACACCTCCTCTTTCACAAGCGATGGAAAAATCTCAGAGTCTGAACTGCAGGGTTGTACAGGTTTACCATTAGAGCGGCAGATCCTCCATGTGACGAAAGAAAACAACTTACGGGAAAGAAATCTACAGTGAAATCACTCAGAACAACCCCAAACCCCAGCTACAAATCAGTACTAGCCTGTGGCCTGTTAGGAGCCAGGTGAGTGGTGCCTGAGTGCACAGATTCATGGCATTTACAGCCACTTCCCACTGCTCTCATGACCATCTAAGCGCCACCTCCTGTCAAAACAGCAGCTGCATTAGACTCTTACAGTGTGAGCCCTACTGTGAACAGCTCATGTGAGGATCTAGGATACATGTTCCCCCTAAGCCTCTAACACCTGACAATCTCATGGACAGCTGAGGGGGTGGGTATGCTAGTGTCACCAACGGCCCTCCTGCCCCTAGTCTTTAAAAAAATTGTCCTTCCTGAAACCAGTTCCTTGTGCCAAAAAGGTCAGGGACTACTGACTCCTTATTAAAGTTCACCCTCTTCCTTCCTGTTCTCAGAAGGGAACAGCGTAGGCAACTTAAGACACCCTTGTGCTGGGCACTGGATGCTGGACCTGTCCACATTCAATGACAGAGGCCCAAAAGTGACCAAGATCTCACCAGGAGTGTACCTGCATGAGGTTGTATTTGAGTTTACAGATATAATTAACCAACAATTAACCAAAGAAAACCAAACATTAACAAACCAGAGACCCCAATAAAAGGAGACAGGCTGATGTTTCAAAGGAAAAAAAGAAAATCTTACTCTTTTCCTCCTTGAAGAGCAATTTAAATTCCAATTGCAGCCAGAGTCCCTGTCAAAGGAAAGACAGAACAGGCAGCAGAAGGTGGGAAAAGCATTGAGCACTGGCATTTCTGGTTTTTAACTATACAGATCAGTGTGAAGGCTGGTCTCACGCAGGATGGCACTGACAGCATACAGGTGACCACTGATAAGAAAATGGAAACAGCATCTCAGGACATGCATTCTTTCAAGGTGACACGAAGGCTTTGTCTGCAGAGTCAATTTCATCCATTAGAAGCTGACTATTCCTACTGCACCAACCAGAGAGGACGAGCAAAGAGACTGAAATACCAAGGGCCCTTCAGAGAGCCAGAGATAAACATATGTTTTCTTTCTCTTTGAGACAGGATCTGTAGTGAAGGCTGTCCTGGACTCACCGGTTAGCCCACATTGACTTCAAGCTTACGATCATCCTGCCTCAGCCTCCTGAGTGTTGGGATTCCAGACAGGCATTTTTTTTCAATAAGTGACTTAAACACACATAATTATTCCCTAATTCAGTAATTGTGGAGTACTTCCTACCATCCAGGTTCAGATCAAGACAAAGAGAGAAAAATCGAAGTGAGTTTCGACCCAAGGGAGATCTCCCATTCCTCAGAAATAAACATGCAAATGGACAACTACAGTAGAATATTACAACCCTTAAAACATCTGTGCCTCGATGACAAGAAATGCTACCCAAACAATCTCATATGTGATCTACAGACAGATAAAAAGCTGATCAGAAGAAAATTATAGGAGGTAGTGGGGCTTGGATAACCACTCCAGGTGACATCACAGCACTGACAAGTACCCAGGTTACAGCAGTACACAGGTGGTTTGCCTAGGAAATATGCCTAGTGCACTGAACTTAGTATGCACAAAAGAAAAAAAAGTGGAAAATTCTGAACACAAATTGCCAAAGACCTTATAAAGCTAGCAAGTTGGAAAAATGTGCACCATGAGTTACCATAGTCCCTGGTTTGTTCAGATTTGGTCCTTACAAGGATATCTCTAAGAAAGCTCACAGAATAGGCAGGAGGCAGATGAAGGCAGCAGCTACAAGCAGACAGACCTGACACAAAATAGTTTCACAATACAGGTAAGGGATGAGGAGGTTCCTGATCCCAAGCCAGACCAACAGAGATGGAGGAGATGAGAGAAGATGGCAAGTATTTCTGAGGTAGAACTTTATTTACTTAAAGAGGACAAATAAGGGCAGCTTAAGCTGGAGGGAAACAGTACTCAAATTTATATACTATTCATATTAGAGTATAAATATCCATCTGTCATTATAAATATCTATCCAATAGGCCAGTATTTTATCTAAACCTAGCAGGTACTCCAAAACTAACAAGCTAGTAGTATTAACTAGCTTTCTCATCACCCAGAACTCAAAGAAGGGAGGCTGGATTTGGCTCACAGTTTCAGAGGATTCAGTCCATGTCAGGAACATCATGGCAGAAGGGTAAGGCAAAGGATAGCTGCTTAGCCCACATTAGCTAGAAAGCAGAGCAGGGAAGGAAGGAGAGACAGGATTTGGTCCCCAAGGCCACATCTCCTCAGTCCTCCCAGAAACAGCCAGAAATGTGCTCCACCAATTCTCCTGGTAGATCCCAAAACCAGTTATGTTGACCTTACCCAATACACTAGTAAATTAAACACACATCTGCTGAAATGTCATGGTAATGACAGAACATGGACAAAAAAGTAATCTAGTCAAACTAGGCTAGATATTGAGTACTAATGTACTGTGAATACTCTAACTGTCAATACAGGGGTCACAAAGGTCAAATTAATATAAAATACTAAATATATAAAACATAATGTAAATTTTTGTCTGCTCAGAATCAATTTGCTATAATACCTAAAGTAAAACGGATGTTCTGAGTTCAATCCACTGGGTGTCCCAAAAGCATCCATAGGAAAAACCACTCCTAGGAAAAATATGCAGATTTTGAGGTGCCCTGTATATCTGCTTGAAGAAAAACATTTGGCAATGCTGGGGACTGAACAGGGCCTCAAGCATGCTAAGCACATGTTCCACCACTGAGCTGCACCCCCACTCCGTATGTTTTGAGGCTTCCTCAATGTGACTTGGGAGCACTTAAACACACTGAGTTGAGTTGATTTCCACAAGAAAGAAACTAACACACAGAAACCTGATGTAACTGAGCCTTCTGAACCCAAATATCTCTTTCACATGTCAGGATCACTAATGTTCACGGGACATGCTAATCATTTGCTTGCCATGTTTAAACACGTCAGTACTGTTATCCTTCGCCTGTACAGTTAAGACATCAGAGAATCTAACTCATTTTATACACAACATATCACACTGCTGTTTGGCCCCCTTTTTGGGCGGGAGGGGTCAACATCTCCTCCTGTACTCCAGGCTGGCCCTGAGCTTGCTGTGCAGCCCAGGCTGTCCGGGGCCTCGAGCTTCGCAGGCAAGTGCTCCCATCACTGAGCTGCACTCCCAGCCCCACTGTTTAGTTCTTAATAAATGTTGCTGAAGGCTGAGAGTGTAGCTCAGGGGCAAAGCACTTGTCTAACATGACAAGTCTTTAGGTTCAAGTCTCAGTACCTCAAAATAATAAATAAATAATTCTGACAGTTACAATGATTTAAAACTATTTTTAAAACAGAAATTCAAGTAAACTCAGGTATCTGCAACGTAATCCCCAAATATTCATATATGTTAATTTTCATGGATTTTGCTGATGTTTGCCTCTGTCTCCATATCCATTATTGCTTTTACTTACAATTCTTCCTACCTTTTGTACCAAAAGTGACTCTACCTACAAAATTGATTTGTATTCAGACAGCTCGTTACTCAACGAGCATCAACTATTTAAAGTTGCTTCCAGCTGCTAACGCATTTACTCTGTTTGTTGCTGGCTGGGCAAGCTGGGAATTAAAGGTCTGAATGTATCCTTTTGGCTACCCCAGGAAACAACTATCAGACTTGGAACCAGAACGTGAGACACTCACAAAGTGAAATCTGCTATTGAAGATCCAAAAATTAAAATTTAAAAATCCTGAAAGATGTGACAATTTAAGAATCACTCAGAGTTTTTAATGTAAAACAAACCCTCTGAGAAGAGTCAGTCTCCGGGAGTATCCAATTGGCTTATTAGGTATTTTAGACACGGTTATTCCTGTTTTTAAAAAAGTAGCATCATTCATTTAACAACTGCCCAATGTCTTAAGGGACAGTGTAGTTCCCTAATGAGGTGATGCCTCCTAAAGTCTGAACAAACGTTGGTAATGCATTTTTCCCCCTACAGGATAAGTTTCACACTGAATTACACATTCACACTCTATTAAGTTAACATTAAGTCACAAATTCATTTCACCTCTCCACACTGCCGTTTCTAAGCACAACAGGGACACTGCCCACCTTGTCCACCTCTGAGGGATTTTAGGATGCAGCACATGGAAAACCCAAAGAGGCAGTACCTCCTCATCTGATAAATGATAAGAAATCTAATTACATCCTGAAGAATTTTTTAAAACACTAAATTATACACTTTGTAAATTTGAGGTAAAAAGGATAAAAGATGCAGGATCGCCTTTCACTGTCCGATGATTCTTCTTCACATCCACCATATTTAATTTTGTCCTGCAACGATGGAATAAAGGGGATCAGTGTTTAATGTGTTATAAACCATCCTGTAAGAACAAATACGGGCCATGTATTCACACCGAAAGTTTCTTTGAACACCGGAGGCACTGTTTGCTGAAGTTACTAGAACAAATAACAGAGTGCATTTATCTTAAGCTAGCAAAGTAAACAGAAACTGGACTAATAGGAAGAAGCTAAGAGGGGTAATGTGCACAGATCAGGAGCATGTGCTGATAAGGGGAGCCCTGCTAGCGTGGGAACCCTGAGCAGCCTAGGCGGGGTGATGCGTCGGGGCAGACCTCCAGACCATCACTGGAGAGCAGAGGCCTTGTCTTGGCTAAAATTTAAGCCAGAACAATAAATCTCTCTCCATTCTCAGGGTCCCACTTCTGGACCCTGCCTTACTATAAATTTTTTTTAAAAAAAATAGTCATACTTGGATTGCATGGAAGTGCTTAAAAACATGGTTAATTCCTACAAAATGAACAGCGCGCTATTTCAGTAATTTATGAAGAGGCAAAGGCTCAGGGAAGGATCTAACTGGCCCTTGTTCTGTATTGTAATTGGTTGGGCATAGCGAAGCATTGTCCATTTACCTTTTCAATTTACTAATTAATTTAAATTTGAAAGTTTTTAATAAGATTTTTTTTTCCCCATAGGGTCATGGCTTGGATCTGGAATGTCCTCAAAAGCCTCATGTTTGGAAACTGAGTCAATCGTGAGGATTAATCCATTAATTTCCTGTGCTGTCAGAGGTGGGGCCAGTCACACATAGGGGCAGATCACTAGGGCTTGACCCAGAAGGGGCATCACTAGGACAGCACCTGAAGGGCGTGTGCTAACTTTGCCCTTCCCCTTGTTCTCTGTTTCCTGTGCCACTGTGCCATGAACAGCTTTTCTCTGGCTAGGCCTCCACCCAACTCTTTTTACCACTGCCAGCCTCCCATGAAAGGACTGAGATCTTCTAAACTCTGAGCTAAAATATAACTTTTACTTCTTAAGTTGTGTCAGGTATTCTCTCCCATCAATGAAAAAAAACTAAGATACAGACCATCAATTCTTAATAAAATATAAGATACAGTCAAAAATATAACTTTGTTGTCATACTCAATCTTTAAAAAATCATATTGGAATCTAGTACACGATACCACATTACACTTCTGAAATATACAAGAAGTGATCACACTTATGTTGAATATGAAAACATTATTAAAAATCGAACATTATTAAAAATTATTTTAAAATTATTATAGTAAAAAACACCTTGCCGAGAAGGATGAAATAAATGTGTTTAAAGCAAGCAGGAATATATTGAATATTTTAAGGGTGATTAATGGCAATATGCCTCTCACTGTAATAAGTTTTTACTTATTTTTCACTTAAGCATCCATCGTATCTTTTATCACTTTTTTTGTGCTAAAGTTTATGGCCATTTCTGCTTAAATCATTATGGTATGTCCTCGTTTACCTTTACCGGTTCCAGCACCATGTGACTTCTGGCTCTTTCTCAGAGTCAAAACCACCATGAAAGGTCAATGTTTTCATCAATTCAGGACACCGAGGCAGCCAGGACGGCACAACTAAAGATGCCAACGAAAGCAGACTTTCAAAACTGCTTCAGAAAGGGGCACGAATGACGGAGAAAAGGCGTTAGAAGTGAGGGGAAAGTACTCAGAGGGATGCACGGCAACATGCTTTGGACTGTAACACTCTTTTAAATATTCATCATGTTTCGTCATGCCTCATATTCCAAGTCTCACTTCTTTCGGAGAAGGATGTGCCAATGAGATAAGGCAATGAGGTCGAGTTGGGTAATTCAAATTTCTGGGCTCCTAGGGAGGGTGGCACTGTTTCTAAGCTTTAGCTTGAGTATTTACACTAAGTAAAGAAGAAAATAATATAATGTAGCACTCACTAGGTTTCATTGATCAGCTGCCTGAAACAAACAAACAAAAAATTGAACTATATGCTCCGTAAGTTTGGGTATTTATTTAAATACATGAAATCTGTGCCTGAAGCTATTAGATTGCAGGAACTTGTTACAGATGACATAATTCATGTACAAAGGAAAGTAAAACAAGAAAAAGTGGCTATCGTAGAATGACAGTTCCTGTAATGTGTAATACAAGATAATATTTCTTTACAGGAAAAGAAGCAAAAACTTTAATTTCTAGAGAAAGACGGTAAATAATGAACTTAGGCCTCAAATTGAGGCCCATTCCTGGTTCCTCATTAATCAATCCCCATAGGAACGTGAGTCGTAACAGCCAGGACTTAGGAGTTTGCTGGGGCTGCTACAAACAACTACAACAGAGTGAGTGGCCTAAAACAACAGCAAAGCGTTGCCTCCACAGTCTGCAGAATGGAAGTTTGAAATCAAGGTGTTGGCAGGGACGTGTTCCCTTGGAAACCTGTAAGAAAGAATCCTTCCGTGCCTCTCCCTAGCTCCTAGTGGTTTCCTGCCAACTCCTGGCGCGCCTTAGCTTCTGAATGCTCCATATGAATCTTGTTTTCAGACAGCTGTCTTCCCTTGATGTTGGTCTTTCTGTCTAAATTTCCCTACCCACCCATCACATTGGTTGAGTTCACCAAGTAACTTTAACATGGCTGCTTCTGTTCAGACTCTACATAAGATCGTGCTCTAAGATACTCGGGGTTGGAACCATTCAATATTATTTTTTTGGGGGGGGGACACTAACCTATCACATGGAAGTCTTAGTTGGCTCAACCAGCCTACAGGAAGGATGAAACACCTGAAAGGGCTCGCAACCAAGTGCACATGGAATAAATTTTATTTTCTCAAAATAAAAACTGTACTTGATGAGTGGTATTTATAGTATTTGCCAAATAAAAATCCCAATAAAAGCCACGCTGTAGCCCGAGCTTTATAGAAAAGCCTAAGTGGAATCAGCTACTTATAACAACTAACTACATGATTTTTCTGAGAGATCTGATTTAAAGATTTAGGAATCCTGAATTAGCTGATCTCCAAGATGTTCCCATCATGACTTTTACAATTCTTGTACATATTTAAAGCATACTTTATCAGATAAATAAAATCAACAAAATATCTGTCATGCCTAAGAATTAAAATGAAAAACAAAAAAATCAGAAATAAATCTATAATTCAGGGTTCTTCAAATATTACTAATACTTTAATGAATTTTCTTTTTCAAAAATTAGAGTTGGTCTCTATGTTTCTTCCATTTATGATATTATGTCAAAGTGAATGCATTAAGAAGCACCTAGGAAACTGGTAAAGCCCAGTTCCAGGTGTATCTATCGATGAATAATCTGTAGGTCAGCAAACTGAAGGAGGAAGTCCCACCCCAGATGTGGGTGGTGCCAACTAACAGGCTTGTAGCCTGGATGGGATAAAAAGGGAAAGAAGCTGATGTACATCTGCCTTTGTCACTTGTGGGTCCAGTTTTTTTCCCTCTGTGTGAGAAGTCATCTCTTATGATTTCTGAGAATAATTTTTCTCTTTAGCTTGGATATATATGTATTTTTTCCCTGTGAGCCTGTAATTCTGTAAATTTCCTTGAGTTATCTAGCACCTATTGATAACCATTTCCATATAGAAAGATCTTAACATAAGAAAGGGGTCGGAAGAAGGGAGATGGACCGCTGAGCAAAGGGAAGACACACTCAGGACAGGGGGGCGCAAGAGGAGGGAAAGGGGAAAGAGAGTGGCAAATGGACAAAAAGTGATACACACAGGCACAGATTTCCCCAGTTGTATGTAATTAATGTGTAAATAAATGTGTAGTACACACATATTCAAAAAAATGCAAAAAAAAAAAATGGGAAAGGAGAAGGGAACATCCCACACTGGCAGAGCTCCTGTCCTCGCTAACCCTTTGGTCACAGACACCTATGTCCTCAGCCTTCCTACACAGACACAAACCTGCAACTGCACAGGGAGCCTCTGACCTTGGACTGGGGCTGTGCACTTTATCTCTCTGCTTCTAAGGCCTTCTTCTTGTGTGAGCAGCTGCTGATTGCTCGGGCTTTGCACTGTGCACTCTCTTGTCTCTGATTCCATAAACCTACCTAATAAATCTCTTCCATAATAATAAACACCTTTACCATGGAGTCTCTCTCTCTTTAAAGACTTCTCACCAACATAAATGTTAACACACACACCTCAGAGCATCCTCCCTTTGGTAACTCACCGTAGTCCGTAGTCGTGATTGAGTTGGTGAGCCTCCACCCATCCCGCTGGGTAGTACAATCCCTGCTCAGCCTGCCCTGCAAAGCGGTGTGCCCTGAGAATGTCATGTAGCTCTCCCTGCCTCCACTGCCTCACTTGTTACGGGAGTTAGCGACATCCTACCATGTACGTACAATGAGCATGTGTTATTCACAAGAACTTATTACAGGTCAAACAGTGACTGGGAAGAGGATGGCCACAACCAAGATTGTGAACCTTACAGACATCACCAAGGTCATAAATAATCTGGAGCAAAAGGAGAGAACTTTTGCTGAAGTAGACTCTTTCACTCATTTCCCTTGGCTGGCCACTAAATTTCCCTATCCAGATGCTCTGCCTCTGACTCAAAGTGTCATCTTTCCTCCTGGGTCTGTCATCCTCAGGATGATGCACGATTTAATATTCAACACCAGTGCACCACAAATGCAGAACACAAAATACAATGTGTTTTTCATAATGCAGGGAGTTGGGGTTTGAGAAAGGAAAGGAACTAGATGTTTATTATGTTCAAAAGTTTGAGCAACAGCAAATGATAAATGAACCTCACCTTGAAAACCTTCTAGGTGGCAAATTCTTCCGAGCTTAATTTTTGGGCAATTGAGAGCTTTTATTTCTGATATTTTTTTAAAAAAAGAGCAACAACAATAACCTGAAGGAACTATCAAAGTGCTCAGGGCATTGGAAAACCTATCAGCTTTTGATCACCATTTTAAATCCTGCCTGAAAGGACTGAATCTATTCCCACAAGTTCTCTCACTTTGAACCTGAGTCAAGACCTCAGAGAATCCAACACTTCCAGCTGGGTAGGCAGAGCCTAAGAAGCTGGAGGCTTTTGGGTCTCCCCCCCCTTAAAGGTATACAGACACGCAAAAACTGCCTGCCATATTCCCCACCACACTCAAAAAGATGGGGTCTAGGCAGTAAAACAACAATGTAAGGGGGACAGGAGTCTTGCCCCTGGCACTGGGTCAGACACACACGGAGGAAGGCCAATGTAAACCCTGATTCGAGAGACTGCCCTCTTTGTCAAGCAGGGCCTTTCTTCCAAAACATCCCTGCTGCCATATGTCCGCGCCCGACCAGCTGCAGATCTAATAAGAAAGTTCTTATTCAGGCTGTCTAATGTTTTACAGGTTTGCCACGGGGGTCACTCTCTGCGAGTCCTTTACGTCAGAGTCAGAACTCCGACAAACAGAGCTCGCGGAAAGATGCCAAGAAGTGGGGGTAGAAAGGGAAGAAAAAAAAAGAAAGGGAACAGCACATCGAGCTCCCGCCTCCACATTTAGCCAGCCCTTGTTGAACGCCAGAAGCAGTATTTTTATTATTAAGGAAGAAACAGAGAGGAAAGAGAACAACTATTCAGTTGAATAAACACTATCATCAAATGCAAGATTAGAGATGTTTAGCTAACTCTCCCGGCTATCTAATTTGAAAGGGGAGATGGATGAATCTTTTCAAACACTCGGGAGCTGTTTAATTACACCCTGTTGGCAGCATTCATCATGTTAAAAACACAAAGGAAGGAAGCTTCCTAGAGGCCTCTCGGTTAACCTCACGGAAGGACTTGAAGACATCAT
Source organism: Ctenodactylus gundi (assembly GCA_004027205.1). Lineage (NCBI taxonomy): Eukaryota > Metazoa > Chordata > Mammalia > Rodentia > Ctenodactylidae > Ctenodactylus > Ctenodactylus gundi. The sequence goes on from PVKB01002891.1 coordinate 181,691, forward strand.
CAATCATAAATACTGTACTATTAATACAAACACATGTTGGTATGAAAGGAGATTTGACATGTAAAAACATAAAATCTCTTGGGCTAGCACCGTAATAAATGACACTAAATGTTTCCCACGACTGAGTCTTCTCTGCTCCCAAGCACAAAACGCCTTACGTTGATTTGCAGCTCATCCCTGAAACCCAGATCTCTGTTGAAATTTCAGCACTCAGAGGTCCAGAAGGCATAGTGTACATGCCTGAATTACTTTGGTTTTTTTTTCCTATGCTGACTTGCTTTAATTGAAAATTTAACGAATTTGGTAAGGAAGTGAATTTTAAAATAAGTGTTAAGATCTTATACATACTTTAAAAGTTCAATCACAGCAAATATATATTTAAAAAGATTCTATACATGACAGCGCAGTGGCACACACCTGTAATCCCAGCTACCTGGGAGGCTGAGACAGGAGGATCACAAGTTTGAGGCCAGCATAGGCAACTCAGCAGGAATCGGCTCAAGAGTGGGGTGGAGGGCTGGGACGGAGGTGAGCATGTCCTTGGTTCAATTCCCTGTACTGGTGAGGAAAATCCAAAGCAAACTCAATGAAAAGGAAATAGTGCTGGCTTGCTGAAGATTTTAAAGCCGAAGTCAAAAGACAGGACATACAGAGGTGCTGACCAATCGAGAAGTGGGGTCCCAACTCTTTTTGGCACCAGGGACTGTTCTGTGTAAGACAACTTTAGAATGAACAGGGAGGAGTGGTGCTAACGTCACCACCTCAGCTTTCCTCTCACCGCACCCTATGTTTTCAAGAGAAGTGCACGCAGCCTAAACCCCTCCCAGGTACAGTTCACAGTGGCCTTAGTGCTCCCATTAGGGTCTAATGCCACTGCTGATCTGACTGCAGGCAGAGCTCAGGTGGTACTGTGAGTAATGGGACGTGGCTGCAAGGACAGGTGAAACTCCCCAGGCTGGCCTTCTGACTGCCGGCTGCTGGGTAGGCTGGTTCTTGAGAGGCCATGAACTAATTTTTTAAAAATTTAAAGTCTAGAAAAAGCATAGATGTCAGGCATGCAATAGGATATTACATTTTAATTATTTTGAGAGTGGAATTAAATAGTGAATTGTGACCTAGAGGTGCTTAAACATGTATACTTTTTGATCCTCAGTTCATTTAATAATGTAATGTCTTAATTTTAAACTTGATCAAAATAACATCAGCCACTGTCTTATGAGTTACTCTTACAGAATGTTGCTATCCTGTTACCTGACATGAGTGCTGTCTGGCGCCATGTGAATTCACAGAAGGGTTGTGCTAGTCAGCGTCCAGTCACTGTGACAAAATATAGGAGGAAAGGGGCTGGGTGTGGTGGCACACACTTACCATCCCAACACTCTGGGAAGCTGAGGCAGGAGAGCCACTAAGTGCCAGCCCACCCTGGGCAATGTATTGGCTTAGCAAGACTGTATCTCAAAAAAAAAAAAAAAAAGCTAGGCTAGGGATATAGTTCAGTGACACGATTCAACTCAAACACCCCAATATTACACACACACACACACACATAAACAATGTGTATATAAATACAACTACATCAGCCTGTTTTTTGACATCTGTGTGTTAATTCAATGCTCACATACACAAGAGAAGAAGTAAGCTCCTAGACAGACAGAAAGACAGACAGAGGTGGGGCCAGAAGGCAAAGGGCAGCAGCAAATATAAGGAACTACGCTTGGAACGAAATACGCTCTCATGCACAGGAGGAGCAGAGACCACTCCTCTTTCTAGCTGTGGGTAGACAAGAACCATCCACCTAAGAGGTAGGGAAGGTCCATGCCAGGAGGCTAGCTTCCCTCTGGCTCTTTCTACTCCACCCGGGTCACCAACCCCACCTTTGGAGCATGACTTCTACAGCAGGTGCCAGGCATGAAACACAAGTCTCCACTCTGCACATAATACACTCTAGCATGGCTTAGAATGGCATATGGCTCTGGCTTCTTCTGCCTGCCTGACCCCGACCCCGTTCCTCACAGGCCACAGGCCAAGAGCTGATGGTGGGGGCTTTGGGACACATGGAGTCAGGAAACAACTTTTTAAAAGGATCATCAAACAAAACTTGGGCCTAATCCTAGAAACAACTTGGCGACTTAATCAAAAATTTGTGATTCGTTGTTTTATGTCTTCATAAACATGTATGTCCATAAAACTAACCATCAAGATGCATAACGTAGCAACAACTTCCCACTCGCCTGGCGAGCATGAGGAAAACAATTGCACACACTTCTCAAGCATCCCCATGTGTCCCCTGGCTGACTATCACTGTGGACTTTGACTCCTGGGTTGGCAGATAGCCAGCCCACCCCAGGGTAGAATTCAACCACTTCCAAGCAACTGTGCATTCAAAAAAACCCACCTAATTCAAATAGAAAGTCCAGTCAAACAACTAGCTAAATCTGCTGTTGATTTTAGCTCCTGAATTTCTTAGGAATCATGATATTAGAGCCAAGTGTCAAACAAATTCATCGAAGGCTTCACAGAATGTGTGTACTCATGCTAACATGGTGGCACTTAGCGTGGTTCATTCGCATGGGTCTCCACCTCCAGTCCACCTCTTCGGTCACCTCTCTTTGTACCCTGAGCCTCAGTGGGAATAGGGCACCACCTGAATTCTCTGTTACCAACAGCAATAGCTGATGGTGCAACACACGTCCTCAGCACTAAACAGTTGTAGGTTCAATCCTTGGGGCTTGCGTCAAATGATCATGTCCCCTTAGGCAAGTTTCTCAGACTCTGAGTCTTAGCTGTATCATCACTAAAACAAGGACCTAAGTGTACATCTCCAGTACAAGAGTAAGAACAAAAGGAAGCGAGACACTCTCTTCAAAGTGTGAAGCACAGAACTGGCACACTGCGGGTCTTAACGTTCATCACATACTTCCACACCAGCAAGTAGTCATCTTTCAAAATCTGTCTTAAATCATTTCTCTGAAATCAGCACCGCAAAGATAGACCTGTTCATCCATGTTTATTTCAGCACTATTCACAATAACTAAGTTATAGAGTTGGCCTAGGTGCCAAACAACAAATGAAAAGATAGTGAATAACGGAATATTACTCAGTCACAAAGAAGGACAAAAACCTGTTTTTGCAACACAGTGGGTGGAAGTGGGAAGGGGAAATATGTGATATTAAATGACATAAGCCAGACACAGAAAGGCAAATACCACATGTTTTCACATATGAAGCTAAAGAAAAGTGGACCTTAAGGTAGAATAGTAAAGACTATGGAACAGGAGTGAGGTGAGAGGGTGAGAAAGGGAGGTTGGATTTGGTCAGTACATGTTATGTGCTTTATGGAAATACCTCATGGAACCTCACTAATAAAGGCAATTAATATGCAATGATAGAAAAATATTTAATTAAAATTGTCTAAAATAAAGTCTTCCCCCATGCAAACTTCCTTACATTTACCCTCTTCATTTTGCCACAGGGATAACAAAATCACTCAACAAAATAAAATCCTTTTTCTTCTACTATTTACACCTGGAATATTTGAAACTATGCTCTGCATAACACACACACACACACACACACACACACACACACACACACACACACACACCCCTGTGGGGTTTTATAATGCAGAACATCTATTTCTCTTTCCTTCTTTTACTCACTAGTAAACTTGCAAAGACATGTCTTACATCTCAATTACTTTTGTATTTCAAATACTTAACATTAATATTTATGAGAAAGTACTTTACAAAATGTATAGAGTATCCCAAAGGTCACTATAAATATGTTTTAAAAACTATTATATAAAACTTGCTCAGGATTCATCATAGTATTTAGATAGAAAAACCAATACCATGAGAAAATTTTTGAAAGCACTAAATTCAGTGTATTGGATGTCCCAAAAGTCACCAAACACAGAAACATTAATGAACTTTGGGATACCTCATAAAACAACTTAATGAATGCATTGACCAATGGGGAAATTTTTACGTGTGTCATTATTACAAGGTAAAAAGCAATTTTTAAACAATCATTGTCCTTCATTATTTTGGAAATGTAAAACTGGTATCTTAAATTACAATCTTTGTATGATTTAATGTAAGGTTTTCCAGCCAGCAACTGCACACACGACGTGACAGAAAATGAGCATGACCCGGCTGTGCGGAGGACCACAATTTACAGGACATGCGCTGCCTACCTAACTCTGAAGGCAGCATTTCTAAACTGGCGCTTCTTGGAGTTGGGGAACAAGAGTCTACACTCACTACTGATTAATCGATTGCAACACTGGTGATCCACCCCAGGACCTTGGTACTGAGACACATCCTCAATTGATTTTTCAGTTTTAATTTTGAGACAGCACCTGGCAAGGTAGCTTATTTGTGCAGGCTGAGCTTGAACTTGCAATCCTCATGTCTCTGCTTCCCAGAGTACTGGGATTGAAGGCTTAGGCCACTCTGCCCAACTACAACATAAAAAACAAGAAAGAAAGAAGAAAGAACTTTAAGGGAAAATAGGGAGTGCTGGAGGAATAGCAGAATGGTTAAAGCACTTCCCTAGCAAGCAATAAGCTCAGAGTTCAATTTCGCTAGCACCACAAAAGCCAGGCGTGACAGCTCATGTCTGTAATTCCAGCACTCGGGCTGAGGCAACAAGATTGTCATGAGTCCAGAGCATAGTGAGTTCAGGATCAGCTTGGGCTATAGAGTGAGACCCTGTTCATCCCCCCAAACCAACAAAAGTAGGGAAAGAGCTAACAACTATTGTTATCTCTTGTTACCTTAGACAGCATGACCCTGTCTCAAGATGGCTCCATAAGAAGCCACCTCTGGTCACACAGGCCACTACACCTTTATGAAGTACCAGTTCTGGCAAGAGCCAATATTGGAGACTGTTCAGATAGGTCACGTGTCTCTCCAAGTTTATTACTAATGAACGAAGGGAATGTAAATAATCAGCCACACTGTTTCTACTGTTCAAAAGATGCCAGCTACCATCTGTCATGGAGAAAACTTATTCTCTATCCTTTGTCTAGAAGGACAGTGTTCCCTACAGCTTCCATGTGCTAACTACGGCAATTTACATCAAATTAAGTAATGTAAACTAAGAAAATGACAAACTTCAATTCCTCACTTGCGCTAGTTCCACTTCGCGTGTGCCAAAGCCCCGTGAACACGGGCATTGCATATTTGCATCATCAAGGAAAGCTCTATAAAAGAGTCTTGTATCTAGTGAACTAAAGTGAAAATGGGTTTGATAAAAATCTGATTATGTCTCTCTGCTTACTTAGATCCATTGTGAAATGGATTATTGTTACCAAAAAATAATCGGTCTCATTATCTTTCATGTGGAAATTTAAAAACAAAAAGGTAGAAGGAAAATAAAAACCCTTCGGATCCAAAACATCTGTTGATCTTGGTTTACAAACATGGAAATATTCCAATGCAGTATTAGAAAGGCTTTTCTTGACAGTTTATGTAATTTTACAAGGCTGTCCTCCATCCACGCTCTCCATTGCTTTTCCTTTTTTTTTTTTTTTTAAAGTCAGTTATTTTCACAGACAGAGGAAAAGATCTTGAAGTGGTTATGCTTGGAAACCTCCCAAATAGATTTCTCTTTTCTCCCAGTATTCAACTTCCTTGAATCTTTATCTCTGAACCCTCCCAAATCTCAGCCATGGGTTTATCAACAATTAGAAAACCTTAAAATGTGTGCACCCAAATTGTAAACATAAGCTAATTCTTATTCTTTACTCATGCAAAAATTTCTATGCAGATAATATACATGAATATTTATAAATGAATGTGCTTTTTCATGGACATCCTGTAGAATTAGGTTGTAATGAATATTCAGTTTGCTATAGTAAGAAACACAGTAGAAAACCAGTAAAGAAATTTAAGAAGCTGGTGGGTGTAGCCCAGTGGTAGAGTGCTTGCCTAGCATGTGGGAGGTCTTAGGACAGCTCTCCAGCATCACAAAAACAAGAGAAGGACAGAAGACAGAGAGAAAATAAAGGCTTAGGTCATAATGGTTTCTATTAGACGACTGAAAAAATAAATAAATAAAAACATTCCAAAGATGAGCTAACCTACCATGGTCATGTATTTTTAAAATCAAGTAATCAACACACGTATTGAAAATGAAACCCTAGCTCCTTCTGCATAGTACCCATTGGCCTGGAACCAGGGCACCGTCTTATTTCATGGGTCTTGCATTGGTGCCTGGGTGCATGCACCAACAGTGGCAAAATGCCCCTGCTTCTCCCTCACAGATCAGACAGCTTTCAAAATCCCTTGCCATTTCCAGAACTGCAACTGAAAGCATGAAACAGAAGAATGAACTTCTGTCATCAATGTGGTCATCGACATGGCTTTCCTGGCAAGCCTGCCATTCATTAAATGCCTCTGAGACACTGGGCAAGCCATGTGGTCTGCCCGGTCTCTGCTTCTCATCTGTAAAGGGAGAGGCAGGACAAGACTATCCTACTGCTTTGGAAGTCTGTAATTTTTATTGGGAGGACAAAAAGCTTCTTCTATCTGTGGCTTTGAGCTCTGAGGATTTTCTTTTTTAAGCTATAATCTCAAAATGTATCTCAATGAAACACACCTTGATGACTAAAATTCCAGTCAAGGACTAATAGGCGCAGGCCTATAATCGCAGCACTCTGAGAGTTTGAGGCAGGAGAATCACAAGGTCAAACCCAGACAGGGCAACTTACCAAAATATTGAGAGCTTGTCTCAAGATAAAAATAAACAAATGGGCTGGGGGCTGTAGCCCAGGGTGAAGGCCCCCGGCTCCACTCTCAGCAACAACCATCAACTACCATCGCCATCACCGTCCTCCTGGTCTTTGTAATTAGTTAATCTTAATTACGCAAAGATAAAACACACCTCAACAACTTAGAAAATAAGAGCATTTACCTGTGAATATTTTCACTATTTAAATTAATGACAGCAAACAACTTGCAAAGTGTAAAGAAACCTCACTAGAAAGTATCTTGAGAAACTTGGATGCTAAAAGAATGAATTCAGCATAATCTAAAAACAATTGGGACTTTTTTAACCTATGCAAATAAAGAGGTGGGCTTTATATTCAGTAATGACTGTAGTAATTGCAGCATATTTAAGATACAGTAGATATTCTTTTTTTCTGAAACTAGGGATTGAACCCAGTGACTGATGCCTCAGATGCAAGTGCTGCCTCTGAGCCACATCCCCAGTTCCAGCTAGCATTCACTGGCATTTAAAATTAGGCAAATCATAATTTTCTTATATACTTCCACTCATGCCAGTATTACACTATTCAACAAGAAACTGGACTGGAAGCATAGTTCAGCCTTTAAAGCACTTGCTTAACAAGCATAAGGTCCTGAGTTTGATTCCCCAGCACCACATAAACCAGGCATGATGCACACCTGCAATCTTAGCACTAGGGAGTCTGAGGCAGAAGTGAGTTCAAAGCCAAACTGTGCTACATAGTGAGTTCTTCAGGCTGGACTACAGAGCATGACTCGCCTTAAAAAAAAAGCAGGAGATTTTTAAAAATGAACTTTATTAATAGCTTACTTACTAACTGGCCTCACAGGAAGCAAGATATGGGAGTATTACCATTTAGTTAAGTCACGGACTATGGTAAAAACGAACATTGGTGCCAAATAAAATAACATTTATCTTTTTTTAGGCTTTGATGAAAAATCCCTTAAAAGTATGAATTTCTTTATGTCTACCATGATAACTCTTGTTATGTTGTCTACTACCATGTTAGTTGAGCACTAAGTCAATCTTCTGCAGCAAACTGCAGAGCTGCATACCATTAAAGGTGCCTGAGCAACTCTTATCTCCTTTGAGTTCCTGAGTTTGTCCAAACGCTCCAAAAAGTGTCACAGTACAAAGTCAGTTTGCTTTAAAATTTCCTCCCCTGCCCTCAAAGCAATCACTGGAAAGGTAAGCTATAAAAACACCTGTTCACCTGATCTGGAACCATACGACCTCTGGCTCCTTACAAAAGTCTAAATGCCTCTGAAAGGTCAATGTCAACTCAGAATATCAAGGTAGCCACGACACCATAGCTGAAGACACTCAAAAAAGAGGACTTCTAGAACTGCTTCAGAAAGTGGCAAGAATGATAGGTAAATGTTTTGAGAAGGAGAATTATTTTATTTTTAGGGGATCTTATGGCATTGTCTTTTATTATATAAATATTTTTATAAAATTAAGCATTCACCACATTTCTCATCACCTCTCATACAAGTGTAGTTAACTATGAGTAAATGTAAAATCTAAAACCTAAATGTTATCAACTTTGCTTTAAAAACGGCAGGAAGAATACAATTCACCTATGTGGTATGCAGATTTCTTAAGAACAGTGGCTTTCAGAAAATATAATCAAGTTTATAAAAAGAAGATAATCCTTCTAAAGTACATCGTTTCCAAAACTACATGAATTAGTTCTGTAAGCAAAGATCATATCCACAGCTGGCTTGAAACTTTTTAAAAAATAACCAAAGTATTAGATATGGACTAAAATATGTTATTGACTTATTTGATCATACCTTGAAAAGTCTGATACCTAGGGATTGAACCACGCCCTTGTGCATGCTAGGCACGCACTCTACCACTAAGCTACATTCTCAGTCCTTGTTATTTTTCTTTTGAAATGGAGTTTTGCTAAGTTCCTCAGGCTGGGCTTGAACTTGAGATCCTCCAGCCTCAATACCCTGAACAGCTGGGATTACAGAGGTATATTATCCCTTTTGGCTTGATAACTTCTTTGAAAAATTCAAACACATAAAATAAACATAAGAAAAATAAAACAACAAGTATCTTGAACAGAGTACTGAAAATAAGAGAGTAAGACAAAAAAAATCACAAGGCTGCCTTAAACTTTTAGTAGAGGAGAGGACTAACTTTTAGAGAGATGAAATAACTTAAAAGAAGATAGTTCTTGATTTGGGCTGCATATCACAAATGCCAAGGAAGCATTGGCAACACTGGCTGGGTCTCACCATTGGCTTAAGTGGCAGCATGGGTACTGAGGTTTTTCTCCCCAGGCGAGTATGCTATGCAGCCCTGGGGACCAACACAAGTCGGTCAGTCAGTTACTGGCCAAGATGGGACTCACAAATTAATTTACGGCATTCCAGTTGTGTGCTTTACTGATTACCTCTTCTTGTCTTTCAATTAAAGCAAGCAAACTCTAAAAAGGAAGTATAGTCTCCCTCTTAGCAGCAGGGAGTATGTTCAAAGAAACCTCCTGTCCCAGCGGTGACCTGAAAACACAGATAGGCCTGGACTTTCCATATAATATGATTTCCCTATACATACTGTATTAGCTTTCTTGACACTGGGACATAATACCCAATACCCACAGCTAAAGGCTTAACTTGGCTCATGGCTTCAGGAGATTCAGTCCATGGCTTCAAGGCAGGAGGGTATGGGGGCAGGGGAAGCAAAGGTGCTTAGTTTCTGGCAGTAAGGAAACAGAGCAGGGGAAAAGTTCCAGAGAGAAAGGGACTAGGGACCAAATATAGTACCCAAAGTCATGCCTCCACGAAGCACCCAACATCCAGAAGTGTGCCTTACAAATCCCTGGGTGGATCCCAAATTCAATCAAGTTGACACAATGAACCTTAATTCCACCCCACTTCCCCCACCCTGACACACACACATATGGAAGTAGGTTAGCGACTACTAACAAAATAGTACAACTATAAAAACACGCTGTTTTGTGAATGTGTTGCCTCTCTCCTCCCTGTCAAGATAACTTATTGTACCATAGTAATTTTCTCATGATGAAGTGATAGGATGCTTACAGGATGAGAGGAAATGAGTGAAAATGAGGAGAATGTCTTGGGCCTGGGATGAAGGGTGAAGTCACTGTGTAGGGGATCCTTGAACACAACATTGTGACATCATCACCGCAGCTCATATGATAATTTGGACAGTTAGTAAGTGACTAATGGCTGTGTCTGCAGCGTAGGCAAAGCACAGAAGATAACACAATGGGATGATTCACATCCCAGGCAGGGATGAGCAGGACAGAAGGTGTGGTGCAAACTCCCGAGCACTACTCAGAACTGCACAACAGTTTAAAGTAGATTATCTCTGAAAACTTCCATTTAATATTATTGGGTCATGTTTGACCATAGGTAAACTAAAACCAGAGGGGAAAAAAACACAAATGGAAGGTTGAATCACTATACATTAAAAATGACAATATTATACCTCAGTAATATTTTAATCTCATTTAATAGCATTGCAGTCCAGTGGATCAATAAAACCAACTAAAATTAGTGATTTGTTTAAACCACTTCAGTAAAATGTTAATGGAATTTGTAACTGATGGATCAAAGCAGCACTGTATGGTTCTAACAGAATGAGTAAACGAATGAGTGAGCTTGTTCACTTATTTCTTTGAGATACTAAGGATCCAACCCACGGCATTCACATTGAGCGATATCCTCCACTAATCTTATTTTTTAATCATTTTCAATTTTGAGACAAGGTCTCACTAAGTCACTAAGTTGCCCAGGCTGGACTTGAACTTGCAATCCTCTTCCCTCAGCTTCCCACAGTGCTAGAACTACAAGCTTATGTCCCTGGACCTGGTCCTACCACAGTTCAATGCAACAAATTTGTCAGCACGGTCTATTAAGATAAGAGAAAATGTGAAAACCAGCAAAATCCAGGAATTCTGAAGTTTCCAATTTTTTAGTCCCTATTACATATCCACAAATTCTACAAAAAAAACCCAACACAATTGGGTGAAAATGACATCCAACTGTTTGTAAATTAGGGAAAATCATGCCAAATCCACCTTGAGATCATTCCAAGAGCTGACACCCAGATGAAGTTAAAACATACCTCTGGATTCCCAGCTATCACAAAAATTTAAGCCGCCCTTACTAAGAAGATAGCATATTTCTGCCATTCAACATTAACACTAAAAACAAAACAAACACAAAAAAGGGTGGCTACCCATAAAAAGGCTAGAGTTTCTCGTGAGAGAAATCATGAGTCTATTTCAAAAGTTTTCCTGATTGTTCATTTTCATGTTCTTGACAAGTGTTAGGAAGCAGACACGATAAATTACCCACTGTCTTTTCAGTAGAATTTTTAGTGATTCCTGGGGGTGGGTGATTCTCTGTAAGATTCTGCAAGTTTGAAGGACAGCTCAGGGGGACAGCATATGCCCAATACGCACCCGTCCCCCAGGACTGTCAGAACAATGTGCATCTCTAATTATTCTTGACTTCACAATTCTCAATCCAGACCTTAAGTTAGACAGAAGTGATGGCAATACAGGAGAGCGCTGTAAACCATTCCTGCTCATGGTGATACAAATAAAATTTGACTATATTTGACTATATTTGACTATACACATCAAATTCTTATTTTGGCTGGGTCTAACACTTTACTGGTTCCCTCTTTAGTTAATGATAAAAAGAAAACGTTTGACATATGTTCATTTTATATTTCTAGGAACATAATTTCACCTTTTAAAATTATACTACCTATCTTTTCAAAATTATGCTTTACCATAGGAAAAATGGTCTCCAGGGTGCATAATTATGCTCCAGTAAGAACAAACAACAAAATGCTTTATGTGATAAATACTAATATACTATTTTAGCTATGAAATTGCTAGGAAAAACCTTATATATTGTTTCAACTTTTCTATATGTCAACTTAATACAACTTAAATTACAAACACCGCCTTGAACATTTTTAAGAAATTCTGTAACCCTGTGCAATGAAAATCTCAAGAAAAAGCACAGAACTCAATCAAGTTGGTGTCACCTTACACACTTCCCATGATTTTCTAAAGAAGGAAGATCTCCATCTTAAACTTCAGGCGTTTTTTGTTTGTTTTTGTTTATTGGGGGTGCTGAGCTTTCTCTACCCAAATGTTCCGTATAACCTCAAGCTAAACCTCAAAATGAGTTTATCATCTTTTTAAGCTCTCCAATCCCTGCTGTCAAACCTGTCCCTTTCCCTCTGAGTTATTTCTTGGGTGCTCCTCTGGGCCATTTAGCATCTCAAGTATCCTCCCTGGCTGTTGGTATGCTGCCAACATCCCCTCAGGAACTAATCCTCCAACTGTCATTCCTGCTCATCACCAATATTGTGGTTGAAGATAACATGTGCCCACGGCCTCTCCTACCTCCATCCTCCCCATCCCTAATGTGCGGTCCTTGTTGCTCGCTAAGCCAGTGATGAATCTGAGCCAGAATGATCTATAAGATTAGAAACACAACTTTGATTATGGCTCAGCCTGGTCCCCATGACAGGATATAGAACCTTCACCATGGAATGGGAAACCTCCATAACCTGCCCTCGTTTCCTTCCATGACCTTGCCTACCATCATGGAAGCCTGAGCAATTGAGGTTGTGGTGTTGTCTTAGTTACTTTTTCATAAAATCTCAATAGCACATTCACAACTTAAGGGAAGGAAACATTATTTCAGCTCACAGTCTCAGAGGGTCTCAGCCCATTCATGAGCAGCTGGCAATAGCAGAAGTACACGGCAGAGACCCCAGAGGAGGAAAACTGTTCGTGGCAAGGCAGACTGAAAACCAAGTGAGCAAGGAAGGCAGAGCTAGTATATATCCTTCCAGGTCACATCCACGTGATCCAACCCTTCTGGGCCAAGCCCTAATTTGATGTCCCTTCCAGTTAAGCCTCAGTGACCTACCGTTTCTGCAGCAAGCTCCAGTGATCTGCTCCTTCTAAACAGACCCCAATTGTTAACAGCACATGATTCCATAAGTATTCCACCACATCTGAATACATAAAACTTTTGGGGAACAGGCCAGATCCAAACTTATAAACAAGGGTCCTTTCTCCTTGATATTTATCACTTCGTGTTTTTTATTCCTCACTCATTTTTATTAGTGTACACTGGTCAGACAAAAGGGTTTCATTCTGGCAGATTTGCACATGGACATAAAATCCTGTGATCATTGCCCTCACCACCTACTTGCCCCACCCTCCACTCTAGTTTTACATTTTGTGGGAGAGAGTTTCAATACTTGTTATGTATTTTGGTCATACTCAAGTGCCCTATTACTGGACAGTATACCACCGCTCTACTCTTCCCTTCCTCATTTAGTAATTGTCTCTGGGTTTAATCTCTAGTATCTAGAAAGAAAAAAAGGACTAGAAAATGAAAGAAAGAAAGAAAGAAAAAGGAGAGAAAGAAGGACGGAGAGAGGAAGGGAGGGAAAGGAGAAAGAAGAGAGAGAAAAGAGAAGAAGGAAGGGAGGAGCCAGGCAGCCAATCTCTTGATTCTAGCATTTGCTGCTGAAATATTTTCTAACTCCCACCTCTCAATATTAGTCCCACCACTTTGACTACTTTTTCAAATTATAACTCAAACCCTTATCAGCTTTTATTGTTACACTAAAAAACACACAAACAGAAACACACAGAAGACATGCACAGTCTGCATGAATGCCTAGGCGCTTTCTGAGCTGGAAGCATCTTCAGGACACAATCCAAAACCTATTATAAACTTTAAAGTGTGGTATATGTGCTTATTAAGCTCAACCCAATCAAATATTTAGGCAGAACATATACTCTTAAAAACCACCAAGCCTATAAGGTTTTATCTCGCAGATTCCTAACTATGAATTTTTGTATCAAACATGCAGGAATATATATATATATATATATATATATATATATATATATATATATATGTCTTAGTTACTTTTTTCGTTGCTGTACTCAATACCTGACATGCACAAATTTAGGAAAAGGAAAGGTTTATTTTAGCTCACAGTTTCAGATGGTCACAGTCCATCAGTCCATTCAGGGGCGGCCGGCAGCGACTGAAGTACATGGCAGAGGCAAAGGTGGAGGCAGCTTCTCAGGACATCACAAACAGACAAGCAGACAAGTGAGACTAATCGAGACTAGTCCAAGTCCCAGTCTTAGTCTCTCCTGCATCCGGGTATCGAAGGTGTGGCCACTACACACCCTTAGTCTTAACTCACAAGCCTTTAGTCTTAACTCACACGCCCCTAATCCCAACAACTGCAATCCACCCCTCCAGGCCAGACCCCAATCCACCAACATTACATGGCTCCATAGACAATCCATAACATTAAAATACATGAGACTTTTGGGGGACACTCCAGATCCTAACCACAACAATATACAACAGGTAACTCCCAGAAATAGCTGGTAAAGTGACACATAGAATTTTAGAATTTCACTCCCAATAACATTCCCAATTGCATATGGACACAGTAGCACATACCTTGTATAGGAGGCACACAATGAGTTATAAATTCTTTCAAAAATGAAAATTTACTCTTCTCAATCCCTTTAAGTCACAGGCTTCCCTTGCCCCATTCTTGCCACCACACATTTAGCTATGATTTTCATTCATGTCAGATGGGGGATACTCTTTCATACACACCGTAGATTTCATGAAATGCCCTCCATTTCCTCTGTTCTGAGCACCTTCAAATATTTCCAGCACAGTATATCGACAAAGTTCACTACTAAGTTGTACAAATGCATTCCATTCCACAAATCTGAAGTACATATACTTTGAATGAGTAGAAAAATAATTTTTGGTGTCAAGATAGTCTGATTTTCCCAAACAATACATGGTAAGATTCAAAGGATGAGAGAGAAAGAGACACTGCTATGGGGCATTGGCCATGGTGACAGAGAACTACAAGGGCAGAAGAGGAACAGGCCGGCAGCCATACCCTTTAGTACGGCAGGGAGGATTCTGTGCTTGTAATACTGCATGAAGACAAAATAGATATATCTGAAAGGAACTCGAAGGACTAGGAACATCAAAGAATGCAATGGCCCCACCCATAAATCATATGACATCATTAAATAGGCATATTTACAAATCAACAGGGGTGGCCACAGTACTGAGAGATTCCATGGGCTCCACTGAGTCTTTCCTCCTGAGGAATAACTTTGTTGGAAGCCAGAATGCCCCAATCCATCTTCATTCTCCAGGTGAGAGGACATGTTTTCTTGCCCAAAATATTTAGGTTTTCATTTGCAGACTATATAAAAGAATTAGTCTAAAATTAGCCTGTTATATTTGGTAAAACATAATTAACTTTTTGTGGTACAGGAGATTGAACCCAGGTCTCTCACATTGAGCTATATAACCAATTCAGTTTTGATTCTGAGAGAGGGTCTCTCTAAGTTGCCCAGAGTGGGCTTGAACTTGCAATCCTCCTACCTCTGCCCCCCAGAGTGCTGAGATTACAGGCCTGGGCCCTCTGGGTTTAACTCATCTAATGTGGTAGCTGAAGCTGCTTTTCTTTGGTGAGGCCTTGACTGGGCCAGAAGTTCCCCACTCCTGTACTCTAATGGGATGAATATGGCATTTGCTAAGAAAGTTTGGTGCCTCTGATAATGGAAGTATAGACCCTAACATGATCTGAAGTCTCAGAGAAGCATTTCGTGTAGAGCTTAACATGTGCAATAGTCTGCCAGGTATTGCATTCTGTGATTAAGCACGGGACATCAAATCTCCTAAGCCCAGATACTAACACTGTTCATTGTTGATTATCCCACCTGCTTCCTTGCCCAAAAGGTGTGAAGGAAAGGGCAGGCAGTATCCAATCAGCTTCAGGGACCTTCACCAAGGGGCACCAGGTAGGTAGATCAAGAGGGTGCTCACCAGATTTGTCTCATTTCCCAGCATGAGAGTGGTTTTACAATTAGCAGAACATACGGTTTGATATGACCTTTTGTTTAAATACAATTTTTATTTTGGAAGTTTTTGATTTACAGAAAAGTTGTGAAGATAGTACACAGTCCAATAAACTACCCTCATTCTTACCCCGCCATCTTTATTTCCTGTTATTAACATTTTATAATAATGGTACATTGGTCATAATTAAGAAACCAATCTTCACTAGGCATAGAGTATACACTTATAACCCCAGCACTCTGGGAGGCTGAGGCCAGAGGATCACAAGTTCGAGCCTAGCATGGCCACTTTAGTGATAGATTGGGTTTAAAGGAGAAAAAAAAAAAAACCGTTAGGGGTATAGCTCAGTGTGAGGGCCCTGGGTTCAGTCACCAGAACCACAAAACAAACAAACAACAAAATCATGAACAATTTTTTTTCTATCTATATATAACAGGAAAAAAATTATTTAACTGAAAATTCAACTATAAAAATGAATACTTCTATGGTAAAGAGCTCATACTGAGACACAAATGATAGACTGTTTCTGGAAAAGAGGATTTAAGAAGCAAAACAGTAAATATATGACCCAAAGAGACCCACAAGAGACCAAGCAGACCAACTGTGAGGAAGAAAATCAGCTGGTAAGCCAGCAGCCCAGGATGCAAAAGGCCAGTCCTGCTGCCACCTAAAACTGGGCTGTAGATACACATCCTTTAAAAGATTCTTGTCCATGCTGCTGGACTTTATAGATGCATACTATTCCATTGTGTATAAATACCACAGTTTGTGTATCCATTGGTCTGTTGATGGGTATTTTGATGACTTCCATATTTTAGCCCTTGTTAGTTGTGCTGCTATGAACATGGGTATACATGTATCTCTGTTATGTGTTGTTTTGGCCTCTTTTAGATATATACCCAGGAGGGGTGTCGCTGGATCAAAAGAGATATTTATTTCTAGTCTTTTGAGAGATCTCCATACTGCTTTCCAAAGTGGTTGTATGAATTTACATTCCCACCAGCAGTGCAGGAGGGTTCCTTTCCCCCCACAGCCTCGCCAGCACTGATTACTATTTGACTTGCTGATATAGGCCATTCGCTCTGGAGTGAGATGGTAAAGTCCAACAGGGTGGAGGCTTTAACAGGAAAATGGAAGAAACTTGAGAGCATCATGCTTAGTAAAGTGAGTCAGAAGCAGAAAGTGAAACATCGAATGGTCTCTCCGTATGAGAAACCCAGATCACAACTATCTCATGGAACTTAAAAGGAAAAAGGAAGTGAACCAGAGGGGTAGGGCAGGGAGGGAGGGAAGGGTGGGTAAGGGGAGGGACAAAAGGAGAGTGGGAAAGTCCTTGTCACCTTGACAAGATGCGTATGTGCACAAAATGTTCAACTTCATTGCAAACATTAAATTTTGCACTTATACATATCAATAAAATGGGGGAGGATAAAAAATAAATAAAAGATTCTTGTCCAAAATATGATGCCACGGGTGCAGCTTTACAGGAAACAGCTGTGGGCACAGATGTGCTTGCCTTGTGTTACCCATGCCAAGGTTCCACTAGAGAGAAGCAGGTTAATATAACTTTAATGGTGGCAGATTAGATATTTGGCCTGTCTGTTGAATATAATTGAATCTGCAATTTTAAGCACAGCACTTGATGACGCACGATGCCACAAATCCAACATATGAAGGGCAGTTTCTGATCTGGTGGCAGAATACATGTGTCGGATGATGGAAAACACTGGCTCTATATGACAGGAGGCACAGGTAAACACATTTGGATGAATTTTACATTTTCCATCAAAGAAAGACAAAATTATTTAAGTCCATAGGATGTTCTATACACACTGGTTATTCAGAACCACATTTGTCGATTTTAAATACTTATATAAAAAATACTGGGGGAGTGGAAATTAAGGAAGCTTTTGTTTATGGCAATGATTCAGCTAGTTATTTCTAGTAACCAGGTTTAAAAAAGGAAAAAATTGATAGTTACCCTTAGCCTTTTATGTAGCAGAAAACAACCTGATTCCAAAGTTACAATCATTTCTTTTAACGGCTTTAATACAGGTTACTTCCAAATTGTTTTCCAAATTGCAAAGGGGCCACTCACAAGGATACAAGGAGTGGATGAAAAATGAGTTGAATGTTTATATTTTTTAAAGTAAGCTTATTACAATAAAAGATACATGGCGAGAAACACTGGGATGCACAGGTTCAAAGCAGGCAGTACTTGGAGGGAGATAACAGCGATGTATCTTTTACTGTAATGGATTTTTAAACTTAGACATTTAACATACTTTTAATCACATCTCATTGATCAAGTGGCAATTTCTATCAAAGAAAAACATCAAGAATCTCACATACTGTAGTTCTTTACAATGTAAACTCTCACAATAGCTAATAAAGGTTAAATATTACAGTTGCTCTTATTGAGAAAATCAAAATGGAATTTAAAGAGCAAAATGATAGGAAACAGAGAGGCATAGTCTGTGGAGATGAAAAGGGGATCTGAGGGAACGGTGAGAAGGGAGGGTGAAGAGGGGAAGTAGAATTGATTAATATATGCACAAATACCCTAAGATGAATAGTTAAAAAGGCCTTTTAAAAAAAAACAAAAAGAACAAATGGAAGTTCATTCAGACAAACAACTCTACTCTAGAGTCCTGATTAACAAAATGGACAAAGAAGCTTAAATTACAAACATACATAAAGGAATTCCAGAAGAAAGAATTTCAGACCTTATTGCTAAAAAAAAAAAAAAAAAAATTGCTAAGATTCTATATACACAATGATGAAGGAACTAAAGTTAGATTTATAGATTTGCTCTTCAGTTACAAAGGCAGGTATTCTCTTCTGAGTATCAATATCAGTATCTTCTTTCAAATAATGTATAGAATCTTGCTCCCTATTTCCGTATCAGAATATATGGCCATCAGTTCAATCATAAGGTTATTACCTTTCACATAAAACCCCCTATCAGGAGACTTCATTCACAAGACTTGCCACTTTAACACGTACCATATGCAACAAAGCTCCTATGATTTTTGTGTTCAAAAGTCGATCTTTTTACAGGAAAACTTTCAAGATCTCTCTCTGTAGAGACATGGGTCCCACTTTGATTTATATAGTTTCACCAGACAAAAGTGACTGAGAAGGTGGACTAAAAATGTGTGTCAATTTCATCAACACGAAAAGAAATTGAAGACTCAGGCAGGAGATCCAGATTCTAAGTTCTCTCCCTGGCAGTGATAAGACAGTATGGATAGGCTGTCTTATTATAGGTTCCAACCTAGGGTATCCCGGGCCCAACTTGGAAGAAGGCCAGCAGTAGCGACTTCAGGTAAGTCACCTGGTCTTGCCAAACTCAGTTCTCACTTGTAGCATGGAAATAACAGTAGTGTGGAAAGATGGGATTGTGATAAGGATTCACAGAGACATAGATAAAATGTCTAAAAATACTTGATATCGATGAGCTCTCAGATTGTGTTTTTTGCTACTAATGGTAAAATAATACAAGTAGAGAAATGACACTCTGACTACATTTTTCAATCTTCTTGAACTGTGTATCTAGGTCATGTGCATTATACTGCATACAAATTACACCTCAAAATAAGTAAAAGAAATTAAATAATAAAATAAATAAATACAGACAGGGAGAGAGAAGAGACATCATAGAACTACTGTACTCACTAAACAAGGCAAGTTCAAAGTGATTAGTTTGAAAACATTTCATTATTAGCCTAATTACATGAATGAGCTGTGACTGAAAAGTCTGTGTTTAAATTTCATAGAAATAGTACAGTAAAAGACACACTGCTATGAATCTCACTGAAAATTCTCCCCCATATTTTAAGAATACTTATCCCACTGTAGTTGCCACTTTCTGAAGCAATTCTGGAAGTCCACTTTCCTGAGTGTCTTTACAAGATACAATCAAAAACCCAGTAAAACTGCTGCTGCATACCAACCAAAGGAAAGAGAGGCTCATAAAAAATGTCAGTGACTTCATCTCCCTTATTCATCTGCTCAGGCACTGAGTGACTTCAGGCTCTTCACCAAAATCAACACAACTGTGAAAGGCCAACATTTGAACTGACTTGGGAGCTCAAGGGAGCCACAACCGAGCAAATAAAGACATGAAGGAGCCTTCTAAAATCACCTCAGAAGGCTTTGGCCACAAGGTCCCGAGAGAATCTGAAATACGCCCAGGAATCAGAGCCATGACGCTGGACTTCAGAGGATGGAGACCGTTGTTATGGGAACAGTTCCATCACAGTAAGTTGGAAGACCACTTGAATGGATTCAACAGGCATCATTCTAACTGCCAAACTATCACTTAAAGGGGACAGCCCATCTACACCGCAAGCGCGAAGGGCAGCACTTGGTCTATCAATGACAGCAAGTTTGTGAGGTTAGCACTAAATCATTTCTTTTATCTATCCATCCAACCATCCATCCAACCATCCATCCATCCATCCATTATATTAAGTAGCAAATGTCAGGCTTCACTCATGTCGCCAACCCCAAGGACGAGCTCAGTAAGTATACTGCGTGCTCTCTCAGGTTAGCTATTAACAGAAGCCATCCCAGTTCTCACCAGTCCACAGACTAGAACCCTGATACAGTGGTTAACTTATTTTTATTGATATTTAAGAGTCACAGTAAGCCAAATGAGAGATATTAGCCTGACCAATTACAATGAAAATGATGTAAGAAAATTCCTTTAGAAATTCACCAGACTTTCCTTTGTTGCAAAGATCAGTTAAATGTTGTTCATTTCACTTCTTACAAAAAAAAAAAAAAAATAGTAGACAACTCTCCTACATTGACAGTTGGAGTTTAAATTGGTATAATCTTCTTGAAAGGCTAATCTTGAAAGGCAGTCTGGCAATATGTACAGGAAGGCTAAAATTGTTCATACTATTTGGCCTACTAATTCCACTTCTAGGAATATTTTTAAAGAGACTGGAAATAAATATCCCCCTCGATCCAGTGACACCCCTCCTGGGAATATTTCCAAAAGAGGTCAAAACAACATATAACAGAGAATATATGTCTATCCATGTTCATAGCAGCACAACTAACAATAGCTAAAATATGGAAGTCATCAAAATACCCATCAACAGACCAATGGATACACAAACTGCGGTATTTATACACAATGGAATACTATGCATCTATAAAGTCCAACAGCGTGGAGGATTTTACGGGCAAATAGAAGAAACTTGAGAACATTATGTTTAGTGAAGTGAGTCAGAAGCAGTAGGCGAAACATCCAATGGTCTCTCTGATGTGAGAGACCCAGATCACAACTCTTATGGAACTTAAAATGAAAAATAAAGTGAACCAGAGGGGTAGGGTGGGGAAGGTAAGGAGGGGTGGGTAGGGGGAGGAACAAAAGGAGAGTGGGAAAGTCTTTGTCACTTTGAAAAGACATGTATGTGCAGAAAATGCTAAACTTCATTGTAAACCTTAAATTTTGTGCTTATACATATTAATAAAATGGTGGAAAATGTTAAAATTTAATATACTATATTGTTCTATGCATAAAAGGATATATAAAATGTTAGATACAAAGCAAAAAGATGACATATGAAAATTTGGGAAGTGTTCCATTTTCCACTGACCATATGGAAGAGTTCCCTAATTGACTTCAGAAAGAAGGTATGTTAAAGTCACAGGTACCGTTTCTTTCATCAGTAACATTTAGGCACAATCACTTACTTGATGACATAATAGTGTACTGGGGACAGACTGCCACCAACGACACCAAGTACAGTTTTCTTACAGATTGTGTGAAACATCGTTCTCATCAATTCTCTTCAGCTTATCTTTAACAAAGACTAGATGGAAAATATTCCTCCCTCAAGTTCAAATTCTCCACTCAGGGACAAAATACTCTCAACCACTTCAAGGTAGAGTAATGCATGTGACTTTCTATCCCTATTCTGCCCTAAAATAGAAGTATGCATAAAGATCTATTTCTTCACTTGACCTTCGTAAAATTTACTACATAGTATTGGAAAAGCAGGATTTTCTTCCTAATTCCTCATAAGAGAGGAGCAGAATAGTTTTAGCCAATATAGTATGCATAAAACAAATTCAATCACAAGATACATCATCCCATCAAAAAAACTGACAGGCTCAAAGCATGAGATACAAGTCAATCATCTATAATTGTTTTTATCCTTATTACAATGCCATCAACAATTTCAAATATTTGCCTCAAAATGTGATCATGGACATTGGTATTTTATTTAAGATAAACTGGAGCTTCAGTGCATGGCATATCATTAAATTGAGAAAATATTTCAAAAACTGTTCTTCAATAAAGTGAAAGGTCACAGGAAACAACCACCACGAATCTTTTCTTTTTTCTGTAAAACTTGATGGGGTTAGGACCTAGAAAAATAAAAGGCTCTGCCGCTGCTTGAACAGTTGTACTAATGTCACTCATTTGTATTTCTTCTCACTGCATCATGAAAATGATGTAATCTAGATGACTCAGAGCACACAAAACGCATGGCTCCCCTCTCCCATCCTGAGAAGTTCAAAGGTCAAAGGTTACGATGCCTAATGAGAAACTCCTGGAAATTGCCTGATAGCCATCTAAATGGGAACATTTAAATGTACTATGCTATAATCGTATGTACAATGACCAACTCTGAAGTGGTCAATGTAAAGTATTAAAAAGTGAATTTCGTACACGTGGGAGTGTAAATATGTGCACAGAAGTGAGGTGCCTTGGTTCCTGTGCATACATGTAGACAAGTGGTGATCAAAATATGGAGTGCTTAAATTTAGAATACAAGTAAAAGTATACTGCCATTACCCCTTCTCAAGTATTCTTTCTCATTTTGAAAACACACTTATCTTCATTCTTGCCACGTGGTACAGCAGTTTGGAAGTCCTCTCTCATGAGCATCCCTGTGAAGTATGGCCCAAATTACGGTCAGAGATGCTGCCAAGTACACCCAACAGAAAGGGCGGGCAGGCTCCCAACACACGCCGGGTGCTCTCCCCCTCCATAGTCACTGGATTTGGCACCACGTGACTTCTGGCTGCTCCCCAAAGTCAAAAATGAAAGTTCATTGCTTTAAATGGATTTAAGACATGGAGGCAGCCCCAGTCGCTCAAATAAAACAACTCATGAAAGAGAATTTTCCAGAACTGATTCAGAAAGCAGCAAGAAGGAGTGGGTGTTTAAAATGAGAGGGAGTATTCTGAGTGGGATTCAGGGCAATGTGTCTTTATCTGTTAATGTTTACATGTAAACATCATTTTTATCATACTTGGTGTGTGTGTGTGTGTGGAGAGAGAGACAGAGAGAGAGGAGATTATTAAATTCTATCATGAAAATGGCAAGTTGCTCAATAGTACATGGAAAAATTCATAAAGTATAAATAATACTATTAATATCTGCCATCCAGTCCCTATAGAGATGGCATTCACCTATACTCTGCACATACTAACTCATTGAAGTCTTATAATTATGCTCTATTTTTGGTTCTCCTGTCCTCCCCACTAAACCAATAAGGAAACTGCCATGCCTCACTCCTCACAGCAGCTAATTCTGCTTATAATTCTCCACTTGCTCTCCATCTTCCCACAAAGAGACTGGTTTCCACAAATAGCAACACCTGGATTTTTCAGAGTTCATGGATTCCCTCTGGGCTCCTTTACAATATGAAGCAGCAGGAAAGACGAGACAGACATGAAAGGGTTTGTAGTCACCCCTGGCTGCCCCAGCTCCACCTATCCAATTGCCAGGCAGTGAATAATAAGGCCAAGTTCCTCTACCCTTGACCATGGCTCTCAAATGGGAATGCCTTCCCTTAGCTCACACCAGGCTTCCCTGACAGTTTTCTCTTCCTGTGCTTTGGGGCTTGAAACGACATCTCTCCTCTTTTCTGACCCAGGCTAACTTTCCCTTGCTTACTGCTTCCTTCATACTCTTCACAGCTAAGCCCTGTCTCCTACCCAACAATAACCCACTTTCCTGAATTGATTTTTCACTGCTATGACCCCAGGACTCAAATCCAAGCATTCAGGCTCCATAGTCTATGCTCTGTCACCATGCAACGCCAAGAAAAAGTCTGTGTTCTCCTGTCCCGTGCTGAACATGCAACACTGTCATTCTTCCTCTGCAAGGCTCACAGCCAGCTCCATCAGTGGCATGGACTCCAGCAAGAACACAGAATACAGTATTAACAATTCTGTCTCCTAGCTAGATGATTCCTTTCCAGATATTCAAGGATAACTCCCAGAGATGTGAAACATTCACCATTTTTAGGTGATAATAACTAAAAAGAAATAGGTATGTATCTCTGATGTTTACACAGCTCACCCAACTTTTTATAGAGCATCTAGTATCAAATTAACCAAATCCATACAATGGAAGAAATGAAAAAAGAACAATACTTCTCAAATTCTTTCAGTCTCTCATTCCCTTTCAGTGTGAAATGTTAAGTTCATCAATTACATACGCGGTATTTCTTAGAAGTTGAATTGAGTTGAATGGGGCAGGTGGAGGGGGGAGGCAATTTCCTCCCTCGCCACTGAGTACACAAAGCCTGCGCTGCCACTCAAATCCAGCTCTTTTTCAGAGGATTTACCCATGAATGACTGCCTGCAATGCATGCATTATGGGCCCAAATCTTTCTGACCTTGTGACGCCAAGACCTGCACAGCCCTGTATTTCCCAGGCAAATCCAGGCCATTCATTATTGGAGCATAAACGTTAACAATCAATGCCTCTGAGCCAGAGTTGCTGTCTTGGCCTAAGACCCATCTGTCACCAGTATCTGAATCAGTGAACATTATGGCCAGGCTTGAAATCCCAGAATAAAACTAGTTATCTATTGATGAAGCAAGAATTACAATAAACTCTTAACTTTTCAGTACATGCTATAGCTGAGGGTCAAATACAATCACACATAAAACAGTCAACCATTAATATAGGATGTCCCAAATGTTGCCTGCCAAGGATATAAAGATATTTCATACACAAAATGTAATCTAAAAATTTGTTTGCTCAGAATTAATTTGTCATGATATTTGAAGTTAAAAACTAACACTATGAGAAAAGCTACTGACTAAATTCAATGTAAAAAGTCTCTATTCACAGGAAAACTTGACAAATTTTTGGGACACTCTACATATTTATTTAACCCCCTTCCTCTATGGAAATGGGTAGTGACTGATTTTTTTCAATTCTTCCATGTGAATTTATGGGATGCACATGGTGACAAAACAAATGGTCGTGCCATTTTGTTTTTATAGCTATAACAGCAATATTTTTCAAATCAAATGGTAGCAAGGCTCTGGCACGATGGAAGCCATCATTTTTCATGGCCGCCTGATGTCTGGATCCCAGTGTCAGGGGCTGACTGCCAAGCTCACCCACTAGGTGATTCTGACTCTGTAAACCACGGTGAGGCTCAATCTTCTGTATTAGTCTCCAGCAAAGCCAAAGTGAATATGTGTTTGTTCCCCAGCCATGCACTCAAGTGAAAACGAAACACTAAATGAAGGAAAGCAAAGGCTATGATAATGTAACTGAGTAAAAAAAAAATCTCCACTTAAACAGAAAGCCACTCTTTTTTCACTGGCCAAACTTAGATCCCAAGAGTTACTGAATTTGGAACATGTATTTGAAAGAGAACCCCTCTGATGATGCCCAGGTCACTAATTCCAGGAGAAAGATCCATTTACTCATGGGGAATTATTAGTTAAAACATATTTTCCAAAATACACAATCTTCTTTGAACATGGATGCATCTGGCCAAACTGTGTAACTGAGAATGAGATGGTGAGTTCTCAATTTACTCGAGAAGCTAATTCTCTTAAAAGCCAGCTTACTTCAACAGATATTAAACTTATGGGTACAAAACCAAAAATTTTTAACAAGATGAGCATAGATCAGACTACTTTGACAAAGTAGTCTGTAATTAGCACATAAACAGAATCCCTAAAGGAAATCTTATGTTCACTGTCTGGCTTACCAACGCAAACAAGACCCATGCATGCATCTGTCCAGTGGTACAACCTGCAGTGTCCATCCACCACAGTCCATGAAGACTGAAATCAACAAAAGAGGGGTAGGGGAGCGAGCGTGAAGGCGGGGAAGGGAGAAAGGGAGGAAAGAGAAGGGAAGATACATTGCTTCCTCCACAAGTCAAAAGCACAAGGAAGGGGGGTGTTTTTGTTGTACTTGTACATATCTAAATTTCGCTTCATACATTTTATAATGCTTCCTGGTAGCTACGTGGAATGTATTAAAGTCAATAGAAAGGAACATATATTATGGTCTAATTTTCAATGATATTCATTTCAGATGGAAAAAATGCCAAAACGTAATTGCAAAGGGTACAAAAAATTCAATATCAATGGCATAAATTCAAGGAAACACGTCAAGATATAAGATGCATTAAAATTTCAACATTCTAATTTGAGAAATATATAAATGATACCAGGTGATTTTTTTGGTATGTGTAAAGAACAGTACTGGGGATTGAACCCAAGGCCTTTGCACTGATTTTTAACCCCAGAGCCCGTCCCTCCCCCTTTTTTAAAATTTGAGACAGGATCTTACTAAGTCACTAAATTGCCTAGGCTGGGTTAAAACTTTCAACTCTCCTGCTTCAGCCTCCCACAGGACCACTGGGTCACTGATTCAAAAGCAAACAGTTGCTAAGTAGCTGTCTCTTCCCCCCCCCCCCACCCCGCCCCCTCCTCATTTTCAAGTCATTTGCTAGAATTTGTTTTTACTTACAAGTTTAAGATGTGGGATGTTCAATCTCATCATGATGTCATCTGAAAAGGGCTACATAGAAAAAGCATGACTATGGGAGATGAAACATCACTTTTATGTCTAAAAATAACAAGCAGGAACCTTCCTTTTCCTTGTTTCTACTTTGTATCGCACTTTGCACTTTCTAGGAACACACGGAGCTTTTTTCTTCCCCAGAAACATGAAATACTGCTTCTGAGAGGCTGGAAGTGAGCGACTGGAAGTGAGGTCATGGCTGCCGATTCAGCCCGCAGTCAGCTGCACCCGCTTGAGGAGAGCAGCTGTGGGAGGAATCACACTACATTTTCCCCTTCGAACCACTGAGCATGAAGAAACACAGTGACGATGATCAAACGGGTATTTACAAGGGGCAGCCCCACGCGCTCTTTCACAGATGCTTCTCCGCAGACCACAGCCTCTCTTTCTGCAGGAGGAGCTAAGAAGTGCTAGTCTCTGAAGCCCTCAGACATGCTTAGTTCCAGTTTTGTTCTTGGAATGAGACAGTTTTGTTTCATTTTAATGTGTATTCTGCCTGGACTATCCTGATGTACGGTGAGGTTTTCATGGTCTACATGTTTTACCTGTGTCATCCAGAGTCTGCTTCTTTTCACCTCAAATTTAGCTTTCCCTTCCTCAAAACTTAAGCTTGACTTTTTCTCTTTCCTACAGGATTCTAAGTGAAACATGTATTTAACTTGTGAATCCCGTTTGGGCATTTTTGTTTTTGAGTGAAGAGGAAATATCCTTAGCAACATACAAAATATATATTATACTCAGTGTTCTTCTATAAGTACTAAAACTTCTTTTTTAAAACTTCCAATACAATATTTTTAAAAATCAAGGGTAACATAGAAAAAAGCACATAGATAAAACAGGTGAGCCACAAGTTGAACACACCTGAAAAACTCAGTTATAAACTATACAGACCAGTAGGATTAGAGAGAGGCTTGCTCTGTACCATGACTTCCTGATCATATAATATGGAACAAAAAATTTGTATTTCTTCATAGGTTAAAACTTTCTTCTGTGTCAGCTATCTTTAGTATGCTAGAAAAGGAATACACATGTGTAATGAATAATTTTTGTCACTTAAAATGTGTTTTCATTTTCCAGTTAAATGATCAATTATGCAACCATAAGAGTCAGAAGAGCAAGGAGAAATAATCTAATGTTTTCATACTTGGCACAGAAAACTCATCTGAGGAGCTAGACAAAAAAAATTAAATCTGTTCATCAGGTCATATCCCAGGAGAGTCTGAATCCATTGTTCAAGTTGGGGCTCTGGGTAGAGTTGGAGTTCAGAAGGACCTAACCAACAAATGAGACTCATTTTTTATGTTCTTGCTAAGATATTAATAAATATTAAAAGCCTTCTTTTATTGTGTTTGGCTGCCTTGTTCTGTTATTTTAAATACAAGTCACAAAGAGTAGGACCCACAGTACTCTGGATTTGGTCAGGGTTAGACTTCATATGGCAGACATGACTGGGAGGAGGAGAAAGGAGAGGAGAGGAGAAGGAAGGAAGGAAGAGAAAGAAAAACATTATGTAATTCAAGGCAAACATCAGATGAGAAATTAAAACAGACAAAAGATTGTTAAGGAAAATTATATGTAACAGATTTACTATTAATGACACGTTCTAATCATAAGGCCCTCTGTTCACTTTGTAGGTGCTATATTTTATTTCTTTAGAAATGGCACTTTTAAAAAACACAGTTGATCATGTTAAATCATACAATGCTTCATGCAATGCTTGATACACAGCAATCACAAGAACTTTGAAATTCTGAATGGCGAGCTGTGTGAATGGTAAACAAGAAAATTGTTTTGAAGAATTGCAATCTACTGGGACTCTGCTATAGGGCTAAAAATATTATATAAGCAAGATGATGTACTGTCATTTTCACTCGGATTCTTTGTCCTGTGATTTTTCTGCAATTAATTGTGTCATTTTTTTTTATCAGTGACATTCACTGCCAAGTCCTTCCTATTGGTTGGCCACCAACAGATGTCAAAGGGAACTCACACTTTGTATGTTCTCTTCAAAGATAGTAGTGATTTGCCAACTATTCCAAGAGGCCAGTAAACAACAGCAGGACTCTCAGGGACAGATGACTTTATCCCATGACTGTCTTTGCAGCCAAGGGAAAGTCATTTCTCATCTCCTAGTTTTTGTCAGCAGTGATGAAGAGGACTCAAGATGATGATGAAATCTTGATGAACTAAACCTCTCCTCATTCAAGATCTTTGAGCTCTGATGAGCAAACATCTTTGCTTCCCTCTGGTATGGGCCTACCCATGCTTTGGTGCAACAGTCAACTTGAAATTCACCTATGACTTCGTTATTCAATAGTTTGCTCAACTACTAGTATTTCAAGTTATAAAAGTCCACAGAAGATT
Source organism: Ctenodactylus gundi (assembly GCA_004027205.1). NCBI lineage: Eukaryota > Metazoa > Chordata > Mammalia > Rodentia > Ctenodactylidae > Ctenodactylus > Ctenodactylus gundi. Next base: position 210,566 of record PVKB01002891.1, read on the forward strand.
TCAAGTGATAGTGAACATCCTCTAAGCTCTGGCTGAAGTCTCCAGGCCAGTTATCCAGAACACAATGTGAATCACGTTTCAACCACAGTTTTTGTGAAACTAGGCCCAGGAAAGCATTTGACAAAGGGGTCCATGTTCAATGGCCAACTCAAAGGAGCTAGACAAGGGTGACACGATAACCTTCCAGTGGCACAGGTCTGTCATCCCAGCATTCTGAGAGGTTGAGGCAGGAGAATTATACATTTGAACCCAATGTGGGCAACTCAGGAACTAAATGAGACTCTGTCTCAAAATTTAAAACAAAGAGTAGATGGAGCAGGGATTGAAGATCAGTGCAAAAGCCACAGCACGACAAAAAAATAACAACCAAAATAATTTTTGCAGCAAGATTTAAGATTCAAAGTACAATATTTTTTATATTAAAATTAGTAATACCAAAATAAAGTCCATAGAGTAATGTCCTTTTATTAATGGTCCTTTCATTAATAATTTTGTAACAAAAATAATTGTGTAATATTAGAACATATTATGATTATAAAGAAAGTATAAATAGTATTTTTGGGTAATGAGTTGATTAGTATTAGTTTTTGGGTATGTTTTTATTTGCAATAAACATGATTACCTTAATGGGTAGTCCTTTGTTTTGTTAAGTTCCCCCAGTATTTATTGAACATTTACTGTACATGAAGCCCTGAATCAGGAAAGTACTAAAAATACCAAAGCCAAAAGGAATATGAGGTGGAGCTGAAAGATATGGTAAATATTTAAAGTTAAAAAAAATTAACTACAGTAAAAGACACACTACCAGGATTGATGGGATTAGTGTGTTGGAAGCAAAGGGGTAAATTTTGGGGGAGACTGGAAATGTTTTTTACACTGCCACAAATTTTTATTTTATAATTCATCATATTTTTATCACCTCCTCCTTGAGCAAATACTTACGGCAATTTCTGTCAAATAAAAACATAATGGTGAGTCCTTATCTACCTTATCCACCAAATGTGGCACTGTGCAACTTCTGGCTCTTCCCCTAAATCAAAATGACCACAAAAGGTCAAGGTTTTGAATGGATTCAAGAAAAGGAGGCAGCCATGATGGCACAACTAAAGATACTCACAACACGGGACTTCCAGAACTGCTTTGGAAAGCGAGAATGATGAGTAAGTGTATTCACATCATGAGGAATATTTTGAGGGGAATTTTTGGCAATGTGTTTATACTTGTAAGGAACTGTTTTATTAACATGCATATATTTCCTATGTGAGTAACAAAACACCCACCGTGTATTTTTGGAAAATATTACAAATGGGCTCTTGTCATCAGTTCATCTGAGATCTTAACTGATATTATCATTAGAGGAATATTAGCTCAATAATCATAGTTATATATTAATATGTTGGAATTTGCCTCCATCCAATCCCCCCCAAAAGACTTCAAGCTGTTCTTAAGAGCATCTTTGTAAAAATTCAATAACACAGTGCTTATGCAGGAAATGAACTCCCACATAGAAATTATATCATTCTTCCTCTAGAAAAAAATAAAAATTCATATTCTAAAAAAATTACTTTTTATCATTTTATGTAAACACAGTTTCTCTTAGGAATACTTCTTTTTAAAAAGGTATATAAAGTTAATATTTATAATAATATCTTAGACAATCCTAACCTGAAACTGAGTTTTTTACAAAAGATTGTAATTGATGTCTTTGCTCCCTCAGAATACAAAGGAATCATTAAGGTTAAAGAAATAAGCATAATTCTGTACAACAAAGTTTATACTAGAAAAAAACTGTAAAAACACCTCTAAAACACAATTTCTACAATTACTTTGGAAACTTGATCATCTTTTAGTTAGCTAGCTCTAGTAGTGCATGCCTGTAATCCCACAGTTGTGGCAGATGCCGGCAGGAGAATCCCAAGTTCTAGCCCAGCCTGGATGTAGGAAAATTCTGTCGTGAAATAAAACATTAAAAATGGGGTGGAGCTATAGATCAGTGCTGAGGTCCTACATTAAATCCCCAGTACCTCCCCCAAATAGAAATTTTCTTTTACTTAATATCAATTACTTTAGTATTTTCACATAGACTAGAAAAAATCCCTTAACCACAAATTCATTGAGAATAGCACTATTTCTATTTACATTGCAAAAGGAAAAAGCTTGGTTTTAAGTTTTTTCTGAGTGTGATAACTCACAACTGAAAAACGTTGTATCACTGAGTAATTTTAAAAGCATCATACATATTTAAAGATTTTTTAATAAACTTGAAACACCATTTTTATCAAGTTATTGCTTTACTTTTAAATTATGTGAATATCTCGGTCACATAATCTCTACAAATCTCCACTTCCTTACTAGTAAATCAAACGTAACAAAACAAATTCATAGAGTTGGTGTGGACAAAATCAAATGTTTAACCCAGTGTCAATAATTGTATGCTATTATTTATCCAAGATAAGAACTGCATGTTCCCAGCCAATTCTCAACCACTCCTATTGGCAGCTTTCTTCCTCCCATAAGACTCTTTCCAATCCCTCACTTCTAGACCAAACTAGTAAACTAGTTCTGTAATCAGTACTAAAAAAACCAACCAACCAACCAAACAAACAAACAAAAAAAAAACCTCAATGGTATGACATAGATGCCAAGAGAATGGAGTGAATGGTCCCATGTCTACAAGTCATCTTGGTGCACTGGTGGGAGGTAAGGGGCTGGCAAGAGGGATGGTTCCAGGATTCTGCAGTTCTTTCAGATATTACAAGTAGAATCTGCTAGGTACATGCGCAGATGTTCAAGGTGAATTCCTCCTAACTTTTCAGCATAAGGACATGTGAAAGTTTTCACACGCAAAGTTGGGAAGAGTACAAGCGCTTTGCTCTGCATGGAGCTCAATGGTAGATAAAAAGAAAAATGGGAAGGAAGGGAACTCCCATAATGCAAAACTTCTTCTCAGTCAGTTTAGAATTTCTGCTATGTTCAGCTGACTCCATGAAAGAATATACCAAATGTTAAAACTGGAAATCATTGATGGCACTGGAGAGGATATATTACAGAAAATGATTCTTTGCATCTTATGGATTAATTTTAGGAAACAGGCCATGTATCTGAAACTCTCAAATCCGATCTCCACGGCCACCTGCCCCCTTTCATCACTCCAACCCAGAAAAGAACCAGATTCCTGCTCTCATTTTGTCTAAAAGAGCTAAGATTGTGATTATTATTCCCATGAGACAAGATTTTTTTTTTTTGCAGAAACTTGGGTTATTTGGTAAATTCTGTTTATTTACCTAGTTATTGAATTACTGCTTTAGTTTGAGGGCTTAATAGTTTCTATCTTAATTAGAAATGCTATTTCTTATGATTCCAGAAAAATATTCACTAAACAACAGAGCAGGATTTCATTATTGCTCATCAGAAACTGGAAGCTTGGAATTTGTTTTCTTTGCAAAAACGCATGATAATTATCATAATAATTACAAGCATGAATTTGCACAAGCTCAGATTTTGGGGTTTTGCCATGGTATTTTTTAATGGAGAGAAGAAACATGGATAGTGAAATATTAATGCATACATGTCTTTTAGCACCTGCAGATTTATTTATTTCACAGGCAAACCTTGTTTGTTGCTCCAAAAGGTATCCAGTGAGCTTAGACATTCCTGAGAATGTCAGGAACATGTCTTTCCTTTTCTTATGGTAGTGGTGACTGAGCCCAGCATCTTCGCGTTACACTACTTTCCCACCATTTTAACCTTTTTTTTTTTTTTTCTTCTGAGATAGGGTCTTGCTAACTCACCCAGGCTGAGCTTGAATTTGTGATCCTCCTGCCTAAATCTCTCAGAGTTCTGGGATTACAAGCTTGCACCACAAGCCCCACTGTGGTTTCTGGTTGTTACTGTAGCTGTTGTTTGTTTGTTTTGTATACTAGTTGTAAAGATATATTCCCAGTGAATTTGCTATAGAGAGATATATCCTCAAATACGGCTCAGCAGGGAACACATAGAAGGAGAGGCACTCCACTGTCCACACTGAATTAGTAGCAAATAGGCACCTTCTCCATGTCCTGTTTTTTATTCATAATCAATAGTGATCCTGTTAAACCAGACAAATGCAAAAAAAAAACTCAGCTGCCACTTCTCTGTTAATGGCAGAAAGGAATATAGGACATCCTGCAATTATATTCTGAATAATTTTCAATGTATCATTTAACAAGTACTGACATTTCCAACCCACAGATTGAAAATAATTTGATGGAATTTGCCAAGGGTTATAATTTTGCTGTCATATCTCCGTGCTCTTTGGGGAAGGACTTTGAATGGGAACCCCAAGGCGCTGGTTTGGATTCCTGCAGACCCAAGTGCACGTTCAAGTGCCTCTCAGTTTCTCCATCTTGGATGATCTAGGAAATCAAATGAAATCAATGCCCCTTCAGTGTCAGCAGCTCCCTCCCAAAGAGGGTTTACATGAGGGCACAGAATGGAAAGGGCAGGCAATGACTGAGATAAGCTAGCAACTCATAAGGTCCCCTACTCAGGGCAGAAATACTATTTAATTACTTATTGTACTTATTGTAGTCTTGAGATTCTTTTGGTCAATCATATTTCTATTCTAATGGCTGAAGAGTTGGCAGTCTCCACTTACTTCCTGGACTACTAGAATCTATCAAATCTATCCCACAAAACTCAAATATAAAATCAATTATCACACGGTACAACCTAAATACCACATAAGGCTCCTCCTCTTTAATGCCAGACAGAGATATTCCAATGATAATGATTTCTCCCTGTCTAAGTCTACAATAGTTCAATTTCAAGTTTATAACATTGGTATTTGGCTTGTCTACACTGGCAGCGCTATGCTCATGTTTTCCTAAACATTGCCATGATCCTCGAAAGATGAACAAAAGCCAGAACAAAGCCTTTCTTAGGTCTCAAAAAAGATAATAAATTATTTAAAATTCAAATGATTAATGGAAGTTAGTATGAAAAAAATGACCTGATTTTAAGCCTCGTAAAACCAGCATGAGGTAAAACAAAGTGCAGCATTTAAACACTTCTGTGCTCAGTGCTTCTTGGCTCTGCCCCAGTCTATTTCTACTTGCTTGCTCACCTGGCTTCAGCCTCGTTCATTCCCCACCAATAGCTTAAAAATGCTTGCTCATCCAGACCTTCTTGGGTTGGGTAAGGGCTCATTCCAACCCCAAGTAATTTCCACATGAGCAAAACTGTACATGATCCCCTGAGTCATTACAAGTGAAGCAAGCTCAAATAATCAGCATATAAGTAATATTCTATCAATATATTAATAGTGTGTTTCTATATGGTATTCCAGCACCACCACCACCCACTATCCGCAATTTTTTTTAAATCATAAGAGGTAAACACATGAGCTACAGAAGGATGAATAATGAGCCACAAAGATAGCCACCTCCAATCCCAGTCACCTGCAGGTATTATCCTACTTGGCCATGGAGATGTTGCAGACAGGATGGAGTAAAGGGCTCCACGACAGGGAGGAAACTGACCTAGATTATTGGATTAAGCTTCAAAGGAACCTTAAGATCCACAGAGAAAGAGGCAGAAGGAGACATCAAGGAGCATAGGCAGCAGGCAAGGAGAGATGAACACAGGAGGCTGGGCAGCTGGCTGGGAACACCGAGGAGAAGCCAGGGGCTGAGGAAGGCAGGGATTGCAGTTCTAGAAGCCAGAAAGATGAGGGTAAGAGCTTTTCCCAGAGTTCCCTGAAAAGGCCCCACCCACACCTGAGTTAGCCAATGGTGCTCATCACATCCTGCTAACCTTCAGAATCTAAAGAGCATGAATGTGGATTGCATGAAGCCACTTCATCATATAGAATATTCTAAGGGTTATCACATATATAAAAGTATATAAAAATACATGTTCTTGGGATTAATTTGTCATAACATTTTAAATAAAAATAATGTTACAGGAAAAGATTATGCAAACACTTAATTCAACGTAAAAAAAAATGTCCCCAAAGTTGCCATATGCAGGAAAAACTTTTAGGACACCCTATAATCTGGTATACAAGTCACAGGAAAACAATTCACCTACATTAAGGCTGAAAAGTATTTTTTGTCATCAACATCACCTTAGAGAGAGTGAAAATCCAAGAAAACACCCTCAATTTATCTGACAAAAGACACCTGCACAGAAGATACAAAGAATTTTTATAAAACAAGACAAAGCATTTAAGTGTAGAGTGGGCAGCCAAGTCTGCATGCAGGCTTGTAATCCCAGCACTCCGTGAAGCTGAGGCAGGAGGATCTTAAGTTCAAGCCCTGCCTGGGCATGTTAGCAACTTAGTGAGACCTTGTCTCAAAACTAAAAATCAAAAAGGAACAGACTCCGTGCTGTGGTTTGGACCTGGAATGTTCCACAAAAGACTCATATGTATTTGGATTTAATAGAATAGCTACAGAATCGTGTGCTGTTGGAAGGTAGGACCTAACTAGAAGTGGCAGGAGCTTGGGCCTTGACCTGGAGGGATTGTGTCAACTGGTTGAGATTCGGGGTGGTCAGAGCAGAGCTTTCAGGTGTTTGCTATTGATTTCTGGGTCAGGAAGTAAGGGAAAGGCATCTCTCCTAATAAAAGAAGAATGAAAAAACACTGTTACAGCTTCTTCCTGGACAAGCACTGGCTCTCCTGGGTCTCTAGACATCAACTAACTTGGCTTCTGTTGGCAATGCCAGGAGCAGCTCTCCAGCTTTGCCATGTGCTTCCACCATTGCTGCTGTCCCGTGAGTAGATGGTGTGAAACCTTCTGAAACCATGAGCTAAATAAATCTTACCCCCTTAAGTTGTAAATGTCGGATATTTTGTCCTGGCTAAAAATAACAAACATACTGGCCATGACATAAGATGAAAAAAAAGAAAGAGACAGAGAAAGAAGACCCCAATGGATCCCTAAATACAGGTTGGCTGCTTTTAAGAGTGTCAACTGGCACAGGGTTATGCAAGACTTGACAACCCTATTTAGAAGCACTTGAAAGACATTAAGGTTCCCAGATACCAGGCTGCCTATGAGTCTTGTCTTACAAAATCTCACTTTGAATCCCATGAATATTCCACAAAGTACTGACAAAGACATACAAGACAAGGTCAGAATGAGGCAATTCTCTTCCCGCTACTCTTGGTAGCTCAGAAATGTGTTATACAAGAAGCTTGGCAGATGGGGCAGGAGAAAAAGGAAAGACCATTACTTTGAAAACCATATAAGAAGCACCAGAAACACAAGGGATGTGGCACAATTTACACAATAACTAAAGCAGCTTCCAACAGTGTATATACACACACATACACAAAAGCAGATATTTATACATACACGCACACACAGTAGGTCTGCATGAAGCATAGTCAAGAAACAAAAAACACAGCGACTGCTGCTGTCACCCACTGAAAAGGCAGGGATCTTAAACTGCAAAGTCTTAGAAACAGTATGGGACAAGTACTGATTCGTTGTGTGCAGGCTATCCGTTGTAAGCTACCATTGAGCGATACGGGGTTTTAGAGTGTGTAGAGAGTTGGGAATGGTGCCTGAGATCTCTAATCCCAGTACTCTGGGAGGCTGAGGCACAACGATCTCAAGTTTGAGCCCAGCCTGGGTAACTTAGTAAGACCCTATCTCAAAATTCAAAAACAAAAACAAAGAAAGAAAGAAAACAGAAAGAAAGAAAGAAAGAAAGAAAGAAAGAAAGAAGGAAAGACGGAAAGAAGGAAGGAAGGCAGCTACTATCTCTCTTCAAGTTCACAGAACTTCTGACTGACTGGGGCTTGCAGGGGGAGTAAAGACCTTCAAGCTGTAGTCGTGCACAAGCGCCAACTCTTTATAAAAGCCACACCGACCCCCGGAAAGAAAAGGTCTCATCAAATGTCCCCAAAAAAAGTAAAGACAAAAATGCGTGGTGTGGGCTGGAGTTTATTAGCAATACCTTAAATGGCTCTGTGAAACTACCCTTTCTTCTTGCTTTTCCCCATCAATTTATAGGGAAGTATGTAAAAAAGAATAATGCAGATTCCTGAGCCCCTGCTCTGATGTCCTGAGTCAAAACATAAGGGGGTGTGCACCCCCAAAGGACTAGGTTAGACATTAACACACACTCAAATGCAAGACTCTCCTCCACTACCTTAGTTACCACAGATTCCTCCTGCCCTGGTTCCCACAGGTTCAAATGCAGCCTCAGAACTGCTCCCAATACAGCTTTTGTCTCGCATAGAGGCTCAAAAGGAAGTCGAATTCCCATTCCTACTTTAAAAACTCCTATTCGGTACATAGGAGCCAATAAATGTTATTTGTTTCATAAGGAAAAGCTTTTATTATATTAAAAATACTCCAAAAATTAAGAAAACAGATGATGCTCAATGACAACCCCTATGCAAGTCAGAAGGAAAAAAAAAACCGGTTTTGTTAACACATGTGGCAGGAAAATAAAACGGAAAACTAAATTTAAGATATGGTCTACAAGAAGAGATTCCAAAAAACAAACATGGAAAGCAAGGAAATGCAATCTTCCAATTGTTAGCAGCACAGAATGTCACCTAGAGTTTTTGGGTTCCCAGGATACACAGTTCTATCATGGAATACTTACTTTGTCTTCCATCATTCTGCAGGCTGACTTTATTCTGTTTATTTGTTTGCTTTTGTTTCTGAGACAAGGTTTCATTCTGTCATCCAGGCTGGTCCTGAACTCACGGTGTACACCACATCAACACAGTTCTCTGCCTCAGCCTCCCTAGTGCTAAGATTACAGACATATGTTACCATGCTCAACTTATGGGGTACTGGGCAATGCCTTGTACTTGCTAGGCAAAGTGCTCGAACCACTGAGCTACACCCCCACCCCTCTAGGTTGGTTTTGAACTTCAGAATGGAAGTTTTAATGACCATCTCAGCATTGCAAAACTGGGTTATACAACTGACCGGTTTTGCATCATCTATAACTCAAGTGTTTCCTAATCTTCCACCCCAATACCTTATTTCAGATGTCATCAAAAAGGTTATGCCTGAACATTATGCTTCAGAGAGATGACCATTCAGTAGGTGATGTCTTTCAAATCAAGACATGTAAAAAGCATGTGTGCTTAGTAGAATGGAATTAGAGTGTCTGTCAACAGAAATGGTTCCTAAGTTATTATCATCAAAAATATAGCATTTGAATTATTTTACTAAATGAAGACAAATCCAATTTTAGTGCTGAATAAGTACCTTGCAGGTATATATTTCAGGAGAATGACTCTGAAGGTCACGGGAAAAGTGATTGCAAGGTGACAGGCTAGGGAAAGATGTTTAAGGGCCATAGCTTAGGTGGTCCACTACTGTAGAAATGGAGGAGATGGCAGATAGAAAACTTGGCACATTCTGATGCAAGCAATTTGTCCCAGTACTCATTGTTTCTCACGTGACACTCAAACTAGACTTGTCAGTGTCTCCTGTTTTATGATCCCAACATAATCTGCTTGGTACTCACTGATACGAGGACTTAATAGATCTCTAAGATTAACTAATAATGAATACCAAGAGACCACTGCATTAGGATGGCCAAGGAAAATTGAAAAATGTCAATCATTACCAAGGTTAAAAAAAATGGCCTAGAGGTCTTTCTAGATCACCATGAACAGATGTGTTTCTAAAATATCAAGAAGAAAAATTATGGCTAAGCATCTCCAACCTCATACTTCATGGTTAATGATTTTCCTGCATACCATCTTTGGTTCTGAATTATGGAATAGATGCTCCCTGTCTTTGAACTTCACTTTCAATTTCAGCATGGAAGGGTAGAGACTCCAATAACTGGACCATGTTCATCACACACTTGAGAACAATATGCCAGCCTCACACTGTGCTAATAAGCTATTTGGTAACCTCTTTTCTAGAGTTGCTGAATAGCCTGATTCCTATATCAGAAATGCTAAGAGGATACTTAAGAGGTTTTTCAGTCCTTTGTGTGGCCAAGTCCTACAAAATCCAATTACAGGGCTCACTAGCCTACAGCTCTTGAGCAGTGAACAAACACTTCTGAAGGACTCTGTCTTAATTCCTCTCCACAGGGGCAGGAGGAATGGCACAGCAGTTAAAGCACCTGCCTAGCAAGTGCAAGGCCCTAGATTCAATTCCCTAGCACCGCATAGCTGGGCATGGTGGTGCATGCCTGTAATCCCAGCACTTGGAAGTCTGAAGCAGGAGGATTGCCATGGGTTGGAGGACAGCCTGGCCTACACAGTGAGTTCAGGACCAGCCTGGACTACAGAGGGAGACCCTGTCTCAAAAAAGAAAATTCTCTCCATGGTGGTTAGATAAAAAATCCTAAGAGTACACAAAAATTCTCTTGAATTTGGCAGACTCAAAGCTACACATGAGGGAAGAGGAAGGACGAGGTAGGGTTCACGAGGAGGGCTGCGCGGGCAAGATGGCCTCTGTAATTTGAGTCATATCTTGCCTCTATGTAAAACCCTAATGACAGAGAACTTGTAAGGCTCCAATGTCATGCCAAGAAATTTATCTTTATCATCTCACTTCATCTTTCCAGGCGATCTTACAGGTCCCATATTACTGGTGACTAAATGAGACCCAAAGGGGTTGAGTAACTTGCTCAAGACCACAGGCTGGTACTGACCAAATCATTTGTCATTCTCATTTTCCAGACAAAAGGCTCATGATCACAAGCAACACATACAAGTGCAAAACATATACTAAGCAACATGTTAATAAAAGAAAGCAAGATTCAGACAGAGTGCAGAGTTTACAAGGGAAAATTCAGAAATCAATTGCAAATGGAAAAAAATAAAGGCCATAATGAGTTTATGAATTCAATCCCTGGACAACAATGTTGCTATTTTCAAACCTGAACAATGCAATTTACTTTGCTCTGGCAAAAGGGCCAGAATCACAAAGCTGGCTACCAAAAGCAGACTGGCCATTAATTTAAATAAGTGTTTCAAGAAATGATCTTATCCAGGGATCAACATTCTACTCTCTAGCTCACATACTAAGATCAAAGTGAATATTTTAACCATGTGAGAAATGAAGACCAAAGTCTCTTAAAAGATGTTAAGACACGTATATTTAGTGCTTTTAAGAGATTATTACATACTTAGGAAAAAATTTACAATGAGAGATTTCTAAAATTATTTTTCTACAGTTGGGTATAGTAGTAATTATAGTAACTGATTTTTTAGAAGTCACTTAATGCTAAAACTCCTAGGGTATAGTGTAACACAAAGAGTTACAGACAAAAATACTAGAAACGGTTATGCAAACTTCAGAAGACCTAGGCCTTCTGGGTCTCATTTAGTCACTTGTTCTAAAAGTGGTTGGTTTAGCACAGCCTTGCAATTCATTTCAAAATTAAATATTCCTAAAAATGAAGAAAAAGAAAAATGGCACCATCTCAGGCTTCCATTCTTTAATTTCCTTCCTTACAGAATCTCTTTCAGATGTTCTGTATTATTTATCATCTATCATTTTAACCAAATCTCTCAGCTATCCCTCAAATCAGAATTTCTCAAGAGCCAAAAATAATCAATAGCTTGGAATCGACATGGAACAGCTATGTTCTTTGACCCTCAATTAGGTAAAAGTAGAGTATTCTCGTTAAAATAACATGCAAGTGAAGCTGTTCCCCAAGCTTGGAGAACCTTGGGAAGGCACTGCTAGGCAAAGCTGCCCACCCAGCCACGACAAGAACAACGCCCTGAGAAGCCCATAAAAGTTGTGCTCATTTCCACAGTTTGCACCCAACTCACTTTGAATGACATTTCATTTCTTGCTCTGGTGACCCCGGGATGGAAAGCATGGTTCTGAGACCTCATTCTATCTTCAAAAGTATTTATGATAGAAGAGACAGGTAGCTTTAATAACCTAAGTAGGTGCTGATGGATCAGGAGAAGAAGCAATTCATCTAAAATTACTCTTTGTCCAATATATCCCATTGTGATTGGGTCTACAGTGTCCCCGAAAAGTCATGTACCTATGGATACTGTGTACTGCTAGGAGGTGGAACCTGGCTGGAAGGGGCGGATGCTTGGGGCTTGTCCTGGAGGGTATGTGCTAGCTTTGCCTTTCCACTCCCACATGGCTCTGTTCTGCCAGGCTGCGAGGAACTCTTTTTTTACCAGCTCCGTTCCTGGTATGCGGTTCCATCATTTCCAGCTACCCATTTGTAAATGAACTGGGACCTTCTGAAACTGTGAGTTAAAATAAATCTTTCCTCCCTAAAGTTGTAGATATTAAGTATTCTGTTGCAGCAATGAGATAGTTATTAAAATATGCTCAGATAATCCAAAAATAGGCAATCCTGCTTGTTAATGAACAGTCATTTTTATCTTGAAATTTGTCCAAAGCACAACAATAAAACAAATCTGGGAACACAAGAAGAGATAAAACATCTTCCTACATGACACACTTCAAAATGACATACTGTTCTTACCTCAGTATTACAATAATTTCTCTAAAATACACAGAAATAAAATATTTCATTCAAAGTGTTATTTGATGTCATTCATTACAACACATTTTAGTCACCTAAATGAAACTCACCATGTTCAGTTAGGTGGTCCACTAAGCAAAGTACGTGTATATGTGTGCATGTGTGTGTGTGTGTGTGTGTGTGTGTGTGTGTGTGTATGCATGCATGCATACGTGTTGTGTTACGGAGGACGGTGCCCAAGACTAGTCACACTGAACTACATCCCCAGCATGTTTTTTTTTACTTTCATTCTGAGACAGGAGCTCACTAAATCGCTAAATGGCCCAGGCTGAACTTGAATGTGTGGTCCTCCTGCCTCAGCCTCCCACAGTGATGAGATGACAAGTCTGTTTGGGGTAGGAGTGTTGTTCAGTGATGGAGCATGTGCTTATCCTAAGTGAGCTCCTGGGTTCTACCTCCAGCAACAAAAGAGTAAAAAAATTAAAAACTGTATTTATTCAAAGGACACCACCAACACCCCCCCCCCCCCCCCCCCCCCCCCCACCCCCGGCAGGTATCCACAGATCCCAGCTGTCAGTGCCAAGCCCCACACTTCACAGAAGCAGCCTGTTTCCTTCCAAGCATCTGGAACAACATCCACACTGCAGGACGCGATCAGTGTCCTGGACACAGGGTGTATCCTGGTGACTCTCAGGGCCTGTTGGGTTGCATCTCTAGGAAGCTAGCTCCTCAGGATTCAGAAGGGAGAAAATTAACTGGGCTACCAGGTCAGGCTGTCACCTGTCAACTTCCTCCACTGGCTCTTCAAATGCACCAATGGTCCCCCCACAGTGCTTCTGCTGGATTTCTCATTGATTCAAAAATCTCAACAAGGGAGATCTACAATGAGTAATATTTCTCTGGCACAGGTTTGTATTATTTATAATGTGTCCTTCTTCTGGAACATTCTTATAAATATAGTCTGTTAAATTCTAAGAAGTGGGAACCCTTTGTCCTCTCTCTTTTCCTTGTGACATCCATCCCTAGGACATCTAACTTTCATAGTTTCTAATTTATGGAACATGCTACCTCTGTTTTTCTACCGACTATCCAACCCAGGGCTTTGCCCTAAACTATATCTCCAGCCCATTTTTCAGTTTTGATTTTGAGACCGAGTTTCACTAACTCACAAGTTGCACAAGCTGGACTCAAACTTGTGATCCTCCAGCCACAGCCTCCCGGAGTATTGAAATCATAGGCTTTTACCAAGCTTAGCTAAAATGTTTTTTTTTAAAAAGCATGTACGATCAATACTATCCTAAAATATTTACTACTTAGCCTGGAGAGTTGGTATAAATTTGGCATATTATCAGTGATGCGAGCATGTGTAATCTAGTAACTTGGGATGTCCTGTCATCAGGGCTACTCTGTTCTTGAAGTTTTTCACACAGCAGAAATAAAAAGATGGCACGTGAACACAAAGGAAACACTGTCAAGGAACCTCCAATTTCATTCATTTGTATTTTCAAAAAGTAGGTCTAATGAACTAACAGGCAGGCTTTTTATAAGCTATATGCAACTAAAAATAAAATAAAATAGAATGAACAGAAGACCACAAACCTAAAACACAGCAGCCAATAATAATGCACAATGGATAAACTTCTAATTTCATTTTGAGGATTCTCTTACATTGAACTAAGCTATTAACTGATTCTTAACTCATAATACTGATATTTGTTAGAGGTATTTTATAGATTAATAATATGGTGATTTTCCTCACGTGTTTTGCACGGTATCTGTAAGATATGCCTTATTGGTAGCCAACAGAGTGAGCCAGGAAGGCTCTGCGTGAGCCACTTTAACAACCACAACTTATTTCCAGGTGAGAGACCAATGCCTCTACCTGCAGGTCTCATTTCATTCTCTATGACAGCAGTATTCAAGGGAAAGAAAACTTGTGTCCTATATTGTTCTGGTCATAAAAATTACTGGGAGTTTAGTGGTCTATGCAAAAAAAATAAAAATAAGATCAAAGAAAGTTCTTGAAGGCAATCATGATTCAGCCCATGGGAAAACATTTCACTTTCAAAGTCATCCAAAAGAAAATCTCACATATAGGCAGTACCTTAAGGGCCTATGACACAATGACAAAATGACACTGTGGCTATAGGATGTCCCAAAAGTATTATTTTTAATGTACGATGACTTTTGGAACACATTTTGTATAATGAATTTAAGGCATGCTTTTTCTCATACTCATTAGTTTCACTTCAAATATGACAAATCAAGACCAAGCAGACATTATATTTTTATAACATATTATACTTTTTAATATTTTATATGTATGCTAGTCTTTGGGACACTTTGTAAAATGGACAGAAAAAGAAAAAAAATCTCAATAAAATCTATTGGTTAATAGGTAAAATGAATGTGTACTCTCAATAATGTAGTTACAGGAAAACTGACTGAGGTTTAATAACTACAAGTGGATCTTATTAGATGAATACACTGATTTCTGAACATCTACAACGCCCACAGGAGAGGGACAGGCTAAGTTTTCAACAACCTAAAATGCTATTTAAAATAGTTCAAGCCCATTTCATTATATTAGTAAGCAACTATATCTGTATATTTTTAATACAATGCTCATAATGGGAATAGCATTCTTTTCCTTTTTTTTCTTCTGAAGCACCATATTACATAAGAAAACTAACTTTCACAGAATACGCAATGAAGTTCAGTGTTTTAAAAGTTTTATTAAGCCTGGGGGCAGGGGAGTTCAGTGGTAGAGAATTGGCCTAACATACACATGGCCCTGGGTTCAATCTCCTGGTGCCTCAATAAATATTCTACCTGCCTCTGAGCTTTAAGCAATTTTAAAACACATGGCTCCCTCTCCTGACACTGTGGACTCATCTGTTGTGGCAAATGTGTCCCACTCTGCTCTGAAATCCATACTGTCTGCCTCTTGGTGGGACCCTGCTACGAGGCCTGATCCCAACACCAGACAGACCCCATATAGTCTGTCAAATTCTCAGTCATGGTAGGCCTTGGGAGACTGAAGCAGGAAGATTCAAAGTTAGAGCTTGGCTTGGGCAATTTAACAACTTAAGAAGACTCTTGTCCCTCCAAAGAAAGAAAGAAAGAATAAAAGATGAGGATATAGGTTGGTGCAAAGGCACAAAAAAGTCCTAGGTTTCATTATTGTTTTGGGGGCAAAACAATAGCTTACTCTGGTCCTCAGTTCACTATGTAGCTCAGGCCAGCCTCAAACTCAAAACAATCTTCCAGCCTGTGTCCCAAGTACTGGGGTTATAGGCGTGCTCCACCATACCCAGCTAATTTTTATGTGATGCTAGGGAAGCTAACCCAAGGTCATGCACATGCTAACAAATGATCTAACCACAATCCCAGCACACCAAAAAATCCTGGATTGAAATGTTCAAGTGGGCAGTTAACTTTAGTACTTTGCTTTATTTAATCTTCCTCAAGGAAAATTATATCACTGTTACACTGATTTAAAAAAAAAATGCTCCAGGACCCTCTGAGGCCTTCGATGTGATGTGTGCTGGCCTTGGACACACAGCAAGGGGCCCTGTCACCTGCACAGTCACACCCAAGGGAAGTCACTGAGTGGATGATGCTATTTTCCGTGTCTTAGAGTTTAAAATATCTCCCCAGTATTTCTAACATTTTTAAGTACCTGCCCCTCAAGTTATAAAGAAAAAACAAAAAAACAGGAGAGACATGATTAATAATTATATATTTAAAATTAGAAAGTTTACCAGCACCAGCATGAGCACATAGAGACAACAAAGATTTACTGAAAGGCAGCTTCCTGTTTCTTACCGAACAGTCAACACTTCTATAAACAACAGGCTGGCTCAGCATCTTCTATGACTTGCCAGGACCCCTCTACATGCACAGAGAAAGATAATCAATGTCTGCCTTGTTACTGGCTTATGTTCTAGCTGGAAAAGGCAAACAATAATGAAATAACACACGTCAGGGGTAATATGGGCAACGCAGGAAAAAGACGCACAGGCAGAGTGGTGAGGGGATGGACCAACTGCTTTTAACCACGTAGTAAAGGGCGGACTGTTAACGAGCAACATTGAAGCTGAGACTCTAAGTAATAAAACAATAAACCAGCTGACCCAGGGGCATCCAATTGTAATCCCTGCACTTTGGGAAGCTGAGGCAGGAGGACTGCAAATCCCCAAGCCCAGCCTGGGCAACTGCGTGAGACCCTGTCTCAACACAGAAGAATAAAGAGAGCTGGGGGTGTGGCTCAGTGTGAAGGACCTGGGTTCAATTCCCCATATGGCAAGGAAAAGGAGGAAGGAAGAGGAAGAAGAAAAACAGAGAGAAAGGGGAAAAAGGAAAGAAATCATGCGGCTACTAGATGCCAAAGCCTGAGGCCGCAGGGATGCCATACGCTGATGCGAGCAGGGAAATGGGGAGGGGCAGGCTAGGGGTGAGGACAGAGATAAAGCAGGTGGAGAGACCACGGGGCTCACTAACTGTGCTGGGAACGAATGAGGGGCACGGAGAAGGCCGGGCAGCCCGCTCACAGCATGCACTCACCCTGCAGAGGGTCAGCTCTAGGGCCCGGCCTTGAGTGCTCTGCACAGGTTTGGCGAGGATGGAAGCAGGACCGCCCTGAAAGGCTGTTGCGTGAATCAGGGCAGCAGCTGAAGGAGACCAGGATGGTAACAGCGCAGGAGGGAAGAGCTTGAGACTCGAGCTGTGCTGGGAGTGGGTGGAAATGGAATCTGCAGGCAGTCCACACGTGGGACGGAGGAGCAACTAGGCTGAGAAGGGGCACTCTCATGTGTGCAAAGTCCACCAGGATCGTCAAGGTGTCCGCGACAGCATTTCCAGGGGAAGACCCCAATCAGAAGAGGCACAGAGCACAGCTCACACCCTCCAGGCTTACCTTCCGGCCTCTCTGATGCATCTGACCTAACTCAGATACGTGATTCTCTCTTGCCATGGTTGTGTCTACCTGCATATCTTAACCTCCCACAGGATCAGAGATGAACGTAGAGACGTCATCTCAGGCACTCTCTCATTGCGGGGACACAATACCCAACGCCCACAACGAAGGAAGCACAGGTGTATCGCAGCTCCTGGTTTCCTCGAGGTCTCTGTCCACTCACAGACGGCTGGCCCCAAGGGACCCAGGGTAATGTCAGCAGGGCCTGGTGCAGAGGAATGGTGCTCACCCATTATGGCCAGGAAGCAGAGAAAAGGAAGAGCCAGGGACACAAACATGCCCTTGGAGGTCACACCCCGGCCCAGCCTCCTAACGGCACAGGAGCTATGAATCCACTTACGGGTTCAGCATTCCCATGATTTAATCAGCTTCCAAACACGTGAGACCTCTGAGGGACATCTTAGACCTAAACTCTAGCAGATGTAAAGTCAGAGCCAATTTGTCATCCAAAAGCAGTAAGCCATCGATCTCTGAAGGAAAAGCCCAGTAGCCTGCCAAACAACTTCCATGAGACTGGCTCACACATCTCTTGACCTGCTCATTCAAACCAATGAGTTAGGCAGGCATTAAAAAACAAATAAATAACATAGTATTTTTTTCCAAAGGTGTCAATTTGTTAAAAAAAAAAAAAGTCTCACCAAGACAGCATCAAGATAGGCATGATGGTGCAGGCCTACAATCTCAATACTCTGGGAGGCTGAGGCAGGATAATTCCCAGTTTAAGCCCAGCCTGGACAATGTATGATTGCGTGAGACCCTGTCTCAAAACCAGATATGAAAATGGGCTGGAGGTGTAGTTCAACACGAAGGCCCTGGGCTCGGTGTCCAGCATTACAAACAGACAGCACCCAGGAGAAGAGGCAGACCACAGAGATCTGGGAGAAGAGCAATGTCTCTGGCAGGTGACTAAGGGTGCACCTGCTTCTCAGGGAGCCATCAGCCTTGCAGGTGTAATGAGAGGCCAGAGTCAGAGGTCCTCTAGAAGGAGGCTGGCTGCTTTCTGGCCTGCAGTCGCTGCCTGTGGCTGGTGTCTGCCATTAAATGAAAGCCAGACTATGCTCAGCCTATGATGAGGAGGCAGTGGCTCTGCAGTCCCCGCCAGCATTTCCCAGGTGAGGTCTGCAGATCATTAACCACGTAAGATGCTCTGAGATGGGAACCAGGGTCTCTGATCAAATACAGGAAATGCCTTGGCCTCCACTCCTCCTGTAGATATTTATGTAGCTTCTTCATTAAAAGTTTAAAAGTTTCATCAAGTCTCCTGGTAATTAAATCATG
Organism: Ctenodactylus gundi; assembly: GCA_004027205.1. Lineage (NCBI taxonomy): Eukaryota > Metazoa > Chordata > Mammalia > Rodentia > Ctenodactylidae > Ctenodactylus > Ctenodactylus gundi. The sequence continues at coordinate 229,263 of PVKB01002891.1, forward strand.
AGCTGCTCAACCAGCATTTCCCAAACTTGTTCTACCAACAGACAAAAGTGAGAGGAAAGAAAGACCTAATTAGGACACCGAGAAGAAAACAACCACTGTAAGGGAAAATCCTCAATACCTGGTGGACGATTTAATGAACTGAAGAGAGAGAGGGAGATATCAAAGGGGACTTCAGGTCAAATGCTGAAGGAAAGGGCAAAATTAGACATTAAAGCAAGTCACCTCCAAATTTTTTTTAAATGAAGTCTTTTGTGTTTCAGTTATACAGATCAAGCATTGATTGATTGATTGCTAGGTTCCATACACTAACTTGGGCAGTAGGCACTGTAACAACGAACAAGAAAGAGATCCCTCTGCGTTGACACGGCCTCCTGTCCAAGAGCCATTCTGAGAAATAGTCTGACAAGCACAGGAGGACATGATTCCATGGTCCTAATACTTAACTTGGACTTGGGAATGGAATGCCAGAAGCTTTGTTCAGGGAAACATTCCAAGAGGAAGTAATATCTAAGCTGTGCATGTGGGTCATGGATAAGAGGAAATTGCTACCCCACAGTTCTGAAGACAGAACTCAGAAAAAGCCCCCAAGGTCAGGTATAAGCAACAGGGCAAAAGGAAATTCAGGAGGAGCGAGTGTGACACTCAAGGAAGGGGTGAAGCACCAAGTTCAAGGGCACAGCTCTCACTGTGTTGTGCTCCATGGACACACCACGACAGGCACATATTTCCCTTTCTTGTCTTTGCTTGATTTCCTCATAATTATTTTCTATTAGGATGTATTTGTGATACATAATAATCATACTCATCTTGAGGAACTGGCGCCTCTACATGGTGCTTCGTAAGCATTTTTGCTTCCCCCTCACCTCCCTGCCATCTCTCCCGCCTCCAGATGCCCTTCCCACCATCACAAAGTCTCCCTCCGGATTTCGGATTTCAATCCTGTCCTCTGCCAGGCACACAGATTCCATTTCCAGAGGCAGCCCAGCCCTCACTTCTCCTACAGGAGAACATCCTTGTTGACCCCAGTGGTCTGCGGCCGAGGCAGAATTAGAGATGGGAAAATAGGACTCCTTTTCCTTTGGGATCCCTACTGGTATTAAAAACATCACTGGTAAAGACTGCTGCAAAATAAAATAAAATAAAATAAAATAAAATAAAATAAAATAAAAAACCATAAGTCAATACTACATTAAGGAGCATTTTTTTTTAGGAGAACTGCTAATACAGTGAGGTCTGAAGCTTTCCTGAATTGTAAATTGGAGCCACATCCTTAAACACCTGCTATGTCACCATGACTTTGTCCCTCACAGCCTTTCTCAGGTGACCCAGGAATACTCCCAAATCTTAGAATCCTTGATGACACACCTGAGAGGATTAGCACCTGATTGCTAGATTGAAACAGCAAGCTTTGATAATAACATTAGAACACCTTTCTGTAGGAACTGCATCTTATACTGGCTCACCCTTCAATGTGGCTCAGTTCTTGTAAAAAAAAAAAAAAAAAGAAAAGAAATCCTAGCTCAGCATGATGCTACACACAATACTGATACTCTGGGAGGCCGAGGCAGGAAGTTCACAAGTTCAAGTCTAGCCTTGGAAATTTAGAAACTTGAGACCCTGTTTTTCAAAATAAAAAAATAAAAAGTGCTGGGGATGTAGCTCAGTGCAAAAGGCTCTGAGTTCCTTCCCTAGAATGATGAAATCCACCCCTCTCCTACCTTGAATACATTCTGTGTCAGAAGCCCGCTCTCAGGTACCCAAGCAAATCCCTGTCTTTGTTCCACACCTGTGTGCTATTGTGGTGCATTTATTATCCCTGGGGACAATTTATTGGCTTAAAATGTGGATGTGTGTCTTCACTGATAATAAAAATACGTGATCTATCTATCAAAATATGAATACCTCTCCATAAAATAGCTTTGATGTATTAGGGCAAAACCAAATCTTAACTGGTACTTTGAAGATAACCTGAACTACTTCTCCTAGTGCCTTTATCCAATTCTTCATCCAATTAATTAATTAATTAGGCTGAAGATGTAGCTCAAGGTGAAGGCGCTGGGCTCATCCATACAACAAAAAAGTAAAAGGAAAGGAAGGAAGAAAGACAGGAAGGCAGGAAGGAAGGATGACAAGGGGGAAAATGTAAAAGACTAGATATCATTTTGGGCATCAATGCATACATCTTTTATAATATTCTGTGAATCTGTTTTTTCACTTCCTCAAATACAAAACTGGTTCAAACTGAAGGAATCATCCGTTTAAAACCCAAAGTATACTGGTGTCCAGCTGGCTCAGAAGAAATATGTTCAAATCTATTTTTACTTGATTGGCAAAAAGAGTTAAGAACAAGTCATAATTTGCTCTGCTAGTCCTTTAAAATTATGACTGCAAAAGACCGAGAGAAGGTTAATTCATGGCCTATTGGAGACTGGACGGCAGGAAACAGGTCTCAACACTGTCACAAATATTTAGCAAAAAATTCACAATCATTGGCAACTTGGTGCTTCCAGTGATAATCTATAGTTGTTGAGTAAACAAAAGAGTATCAAGAATCGAGCACAATAAAATTAAACATAAAATGATGATTATGAATTAGACAAATTCTTTTGTTGGACAAAAAAGAACATGCTATTAAAATATTTACCTGTACTTTGTATTACAAAAGAGCCACTGGCCAAAACTGTTACCCTGTATGTTATTGTTGGCTTGGATTCCCTGCTCCAGAGTAGCCAGACTACCAAGCGCAGTCTCAGGACAAGGCTTTGTGTATGTACATGCTCAAAGACTTGTTGAGCTCATGTATCGTGTGTACTTAGATAAAGGTAGTATGGTCACATGGAAGAAACATTTGAAATCACTGCTGAGAGTAGTAACAAAGGTGATTTCAGGGTCATTTCTTTTTGTTATGCTACTCATTTGAGTTTATCCCTTTTCTCCAGCCTCAATAAACTTTAAAAGAAAAAAAAAAAAACCTCTATTTTCTAAAACAACTACTAAACATATGAAAGGTTAGCTAGCTGTTATGGTTTGAATCTGGAATACCTTCAGAAGCCTCACACATTTGGAAAGTGACTGGACCAGGGGGTCACAATAGTCACCAGCAGATTCATCCATGGAAGGAAGAGCTTATATGCTGTTAGGAGATAGGGCCTGGTTGGAGGGCAGGGTCACTGGCGGCATGACCTGGAAAGGTGCATTCCTATCCCCAGTCCCTGCTCTCTCTGCTTCCTGTTATGATGCTGTGAACAGCCATCTGTCACACCTGGCTGTCATGCCAGGCCATCCCCTTGCCTTTCTGTCATTGCCAGCCAACCATAAACTGACCTCTGACATATAAGTCAGAATAATCTCCCCTCCTTTAAATTTTGAGTGTTGAGTATTGTGTCCCAGGGTCAAGAAAGTGACTAAGATATTAACATTTATAAAAAATAGAAAATACGGAGTATTACTTATATTAAGGATAGATTAAAAGAAAAGACACTTCCTCTCTGTTTCCATTTTTCCTTCCCCCAGGCTTTAGGTGGGAGATCTTTCCACTGGTTAGAAATGGCCAGCCCCATCATAAAGTGCTCTATGTGAATGACTAAACCACATTAACTGCTCTGCCATAAGTGAAGGTTCTTAGCCAGTGTGTCGCCTTTCTAAAGGGAAGCATACTTAGCAATTCAGCAGGTGATAAAAGCATACCTTAAAATAAGATAATAAGCCTTAATGGAGGAAGCAGAGAACCAAAATGAATCCTACTTATAGAAATATAATTGAATCTTGATACCAAAGAACCTTTTTTAAATAGATGGAAATAAACATTCATATACTGTCTGCTACCTTTTGGAAAATGTAAAGAGGATAACTCTTTAAAAACAAAAATGTTTTCAGTAAAGTTGAGAAACAACAGTATTAACAACATTAAACATTATTTAACTTAGTGCCTGCTGTCAAGGTCACCTTCAACCCGAATGGGGAAACCAAGGGTTAGGGGATGAAATGTTCTGACCCCCAACATTCTTCTAAGAACTTTGTTCAGAAAAGTCCTTCAGCAAAAGGAAAATACCCACTTCAAAAATTTTACAGGCTACAAAACTATTCTTTTTGCCAATTTTAGCTTGTTTTTGCTTCAAAAAAATCCATTTGAAAGAATGACTGTCAGTTTCCTAGGACTGTTGGTCTAGTATTATTAACGGGGTTTTAACGTAACCATTTCTTCCTCATGACTTCCTGTTATGTTTAAATCTCAAATGTCCCATGTATTTGGCAGGTGCCGGAACTCATCCATATGGCTGTTAGGAGACGGAGCCTGGTGGGAGTTGGGGGGAGGTGGAGGGGGCAGCACCTGCAAGGGTGCACTCTCTTCCCACCTCCACTTCCTGGCTGCCACGGGTTGAGCAGCTGTTCTCCATGAGGCCCTTCCAGCGTGCTGTTTCTGCCACTGAATCCCTTAAAATGTGGCCATACTAAATGCCTCCCTTTAAGACGGGGATGCCCAGGACCAGAAGAGCCGACTAGCACCCCTCCCATCTCAGCAACCAAGAGGCCCTTCTTGGCAGGCTCTCAGGACAGAAATCCACTAGCGTAAGAGCAAGCAGGAGAAATTGAAGTGCTCTTCACACTGCCATGCCCCACTCAACATGTATGGCACCAGACTGTCCACGGAACTCAGAGGAACCATATTTGAGTGTGTTTACCCTGCATCATAAAGGACAGTGCAAAGGACAGAAACCAACAGCTTGATGGGGAGATGGACAGGGTGAGGCAGGGGAGAAGGGTGTGGAGCTTTCACACCCTCCTCAGATGTGACCCACTAGGCACCACCCTGGACCCAGCTACCTGGAAGCTCCTAGAACCCTGTCTTTTGAGGTTAGTATGGCTGTTATACAGGCTCGATTGGCCACTTATGGTCAACCCTCAGCTGTTCTCCCTTCCCTGGAGACTGGGCACTAAGGCTCAAAATCCCAAACTTCTAATTCTGTGTCCAACTCTGTAGGTGACTGGTCTCCCTCTTCGAAGCTAGCTAGGGGTTTCCAGCCCACCAGCCATCTCATTAGCATACCAAAAGACACTCATCTCTGAGGGGTTTAGGAGCTGAGGAGGGAGACCGCCCTGTATATTTCACAAATACCCCAATTAGTGAATTCACAGTTGGCTGGTCTGCTTTTAGAAACTCTGCCACCACCTTCACTGCCACCTCCAAGCCAACACTGCCGTCCATCTGGATAGTCTGCAGGAAACAGACTGCGTCCAGCCCCCACTCCTACCCATCTGCGGTCTGTAGAGTAAAGCCGAGCAGGCCGGTCCTCTGCAACACCGCATCTTAGTCAAAAATCATACCCACACTCCAAGATGTCCTCCACAGTGCGCCTTCCAGGTGAGCCTCCGGGTGCTTCTGCTCCAATCTTTGGTTTTGTCCTCACCTGGCAGATTTACTCTTGCTATATTTTCTGTCCAAAATGGATTTTCCCTGGATGTCCTCATGCCTCACTAGCATTCTTTCTCCCCATAAGTAGCCACCACTCCTTTCACCAACTGCATCTTCCTCATCATCCAGGCCTTGGGCTACTGGCAGATTACCTTGGGCTGAGCTTGTATTCCACCTGGCATACTATCTCTGAGGACAGATTTTTAAATGACCAGAAGATTTAGTTATTCTTCCTGGGTTCTCCAAATGCTTGGGCAAGATGCACATTGTTGACTCTCAATAAACACTTAATAAGATGACTAAAGTCTCTTTTAAAAGTGCTGATACAGCAGGATAGGATGCATACAGGTAGAATCACAACCAAACTCAAATGACTCCATGAGTACTGCCACGTTACTTACAAACCCTGGTCCCAGACTGCTACAGTTTAGATACCAAAAACCCACATAGTAAACACTTGTTCTCCAGAAGGGCACTCCTAGGACTGGCTGGTAGGAGGATGCCTAAAAAGGCACCACTTGGGACTTCATTTTCTCTTATTCTCTTTTGCTCCCTGGCTATGAGGTGAGCAATTCTTCCCAAATGCCACAATTCGCTGTCCAAAAGCCACAGGTAAAACCAATCATGGGTAGAAAACTCCAAAAACGTAAGTCAAAACAAACCTTTTCTCTTTCTACAATGACTCTCTCCAGCATTTATGATAGCGACAACCAGCTGACCCACTCAGGGGCTGACCCCACATATAATATTCCTCTAAGAATTAATGTTCTTGGGAATCATGAGATGAGACATCATGAACTAGAAAGCACTGTGGAAAAGCTGGAGAACAGAGATGATGCCTCTCCATCGCTCCATCTCAAAACACTCCAGACACCTTTCCTCCTGCAGTGGCCACTCGGTAATAAATGTCAGGGCGTGGGCCCTTCTGACTTCATGGCAGAGGAGAAGCGAACAGGAAGATGATGTTTTCTCATGACTCAAGCTTATTCATTCAGAGAGACGGAGAAATACACGAAAGCAGAAGAGGCTGACTCCACTAATCCTCCCCCAGATACCAACTCCCAGCAGAGCCTGGGTGGGAAGGGCTTGATGACAGGCCTACAGGGAGTTAGGGTGAAGGGAGAACACACTCAGACTATGATGTTTTTAAATCATTTGGTTTAAGAATGGCTATTTTCCCACTGCCCCTCACACACCCCAAGTGTTGTGTCTTGCTATGGAGCTGCCTGGAAGTTGTCACTGAAGCTTAGCTCTCAGGTGGGAGGCATGATCCCGGGGCAAGTCTTCTGTGGGCTGCTACAGCTGATTTTTAAAAAAGGTTTCTGACCTTGATAGGAAATGTCCAATATGAATGAGGCTGAGAGCGCAGGGAGCAAAGGGTGTCCTAGGTCTGAGAGAGAGAGATCCTAGGTCTGAGAGAGAGAGAGAGAGAGAGAGAGAGAGAGAGAGAGAGAGAGAGAGAGAGAGAGAGACTGGGGCAATGGCTCTGCTGTAGAGAGCAGAGTCCCCAGCACCATCTCCAGCACCACAAGAAAAGGAAGAGCTGCCGTACACCTACATTTGGCTACAATTTGCAACCATTTGGAAAAACTGTCGCACACTGGGAAATGGTTTTGAGTCTTAAAGTATTTGGGAAAGCCTTAAAGTTACTTGTGTGGCTAACTCCAAAGAGGAGGAGGAAATGAGATTTATACAGACCTGTACAATTCTGCAGAGAAATCTTTTTACCCAAGTTATACCATCAGTTTCTCTTCAGTGGTCAGATTTTCCAAAGAAATGGCAAGGAAAAGCATGCACACGGGCCTGGCTCCTAATACTAGGGGACAGGAGGCCAGATTTTACCTCAAGATTTCTAGTTGTTTTGAAATTACACAGAAACAATGTTTTGAAACTTACCCATTCTGGTCTTTGGTAGCCATGCAACTGGGCAATTTCTGCAGCTCTATTTGCTTTTGGAGCTACCTTGCCAGTGGCTGGTGAGAGGAGGAGGTGTTTTCTAAGGTTTGATGTTAGGTGGTTTCTAGTGCAAAATTCACTGATCCACATAGCTGATGAAGCAGTGGAGACAGGATTCCTTCACAGAACACAAACGGGCCTCTTAGGATTATACCCAAGGATCTCAGCAAACACCTCCTGCTCTAATTACTTGTCTGAGTCTTCTCACCACATCCAAGATGGAGGATTTAAGGCTTCTTCACCTTCTCTATATATTTGCTAAAATTAGTTGTGTGTTTTTGTGTTTTGCAGGTTATCTGCATATGTGTGTGTGTGTTTGTGTGTGCATGTGTGGGTATGCATGTGTAGCACTGGGGACCAAGCTGGGGACTTCGCACTGAGCTACATCCCCAGTCTATTTTTACATTTGCTTTTTGAGATAGGGTCTTGTGAGGTCATTAAGTTGCTCGGACTGGGTTCCAACTTGTGATCCTCCTGACTCAGCCTTTCAAGGTGCTAGGTTATAGGCTTGTGCCATCAGGCTGAGCTAAGGGCTGCTAAAGTAAGTTAACTTTGGAGCTTGAAAACATCAAAAATTTGCTGTGAACTCATTGATATTGTTAAATTAGCTGCTACTTACAGGAAACATAGCGAGTGATGGATAAAACCCATAGATTTAGGATGAATAAACTTTGATTGGCCACACTTCTCAGAATGTAAAAGGGCTGGATAAAATAATCACGGCCAATTCTTGTTTCATTTTTGCTGCGCTTGTGAGTTTAAGAGGTAATTATTTTTCATATGTGCAGCCAGAATGTAAAAGTAGGTGGTGTGAAGAGTAACCAGAAGGAAGACGGATTTAATGCACGTGAAAACCTGGTAGTCATGGCGGCTCTCCCAGTTGAGGTGCAGAATAAACTAAAAAAAGCAAAACAGAAATGAAAACAGCCACAGATACTTTCGATTAGCAGGTACTGGGTCAGCAGTTGCTGGCTGATTACACACGTACAGAAACACAATTCTGTGCCGAATTGTCTCTGGAAACTCCTCCACATGTGCCACATCCCCAAGACCAGACGGCAGCCTTCCCAGCCCGCAGCTGCAGAACCCCCAGGCCTTCTAACTTTCTGCTCCATAATCCAGCACTGCCAAGTTCCTCCTCCGGCTCCTCTGGCCACACAGGACCTGCCGAATAGGCCTGCTTTTAAGTGGAGATGATCCCAGCACATAAACAATTAGCTGTTCTTGCACCAGATTACAGAAGGACAAACACACTTGGAGTGCTTTAGAACAACTGGCAAACCTTCCCAGAAGCAGAGAAGCAACGCTGCCTAATAAAATTTGCAAAAGGAAAAGAAACAACAGTTAATACCTTTTCTTTCTGTGGTACTGGGATTCACACTCAGCTATATCAACAACTGCTGGCCTCCCTTTTTTGTTTTTGAGACAGGGTCACATTCACACACACACACACACGCACGCACGCACGCACGCACGTGCGCGCGCATCCAGGCCTGTGCACTCATAGTCTTGTCAAGCTGCTACCTTGCCCAGGATGGGCTCAAACTTGGGACTCTCCTGCCTCATCCTCACCAGAATGCTGGCATGTACCACCACATACCGAGGAAAAGGTTTATTTTTAAAAAGTACCTGGCTCTCAATCCAGTGCCTTTTATGAAACATGACACAAACAAACCTTTACTCTTCAGCACCCACAGTTTCTCCTGCCTCTATGCTGGTGTTCCTGTTAACTCTGACTTCTCCCAGGGCCCACCAGCTAAATCCCACATGCCCCAGGGGATCCAGCTCAGATACTGTCCAGCCCATGAAAACATCCCTACATGACCCAGGAAACCACCTTACAATCCTGAACTATAGCACAGATCCCAACCGTTTCATGACACTTAACTGTACATTACTTACAGGTTTTATTTCCCTCAATTACATCTAGCACCTGTAACCAGCATTACTTATTTATCCACATATATTCCTAAGGGCACTCAGTTATAAAGCCTTAAATTGGCTCATCTACACTACTGAATAACCGAAGGAATTAGATCCATTTCTAACAATTTACTACATTGGCGTAACGTGCAATATGTTTTTATGCATGAAGTACCAGAAACAACTATTTCACAAAACTGGTAGTTTTCTTCCTTCTCTTATAATCACAGGTCAGCGAGGCTGAGTCGCTGCTGTAAAATGCCATGGCCTATGGAGGACAAATCCCACAGGGAAATCCACAATGTCACTGACAGGAGACCCTCGTCCTCTCCTACATTCCGGGAGAGAAAGGCAACAGAGAGCTACCGGCCCAGGCCACTCTTCATTCCCCTGGATAGAAAGATGTCACAAGGCAAATAAAGATGTTTGGGATGGTTTGGTTTTATCCCCAGGCTCTTCCACCAAGGAAACCTAGTGTTCCTTGACACCCTTAGTCTCCTGAGCAATCGAGAAGCACTGGGGGAGTGTTGTGTAAGGAATGGGACGTATTGAGAAGTTTCATCACCGGAACCCAGGAAACACATGGCCCAATCTTCTATCAGGAGATGAAACAGGATCAGAGAGGACTTGGAGCACTGCTCCTGCTCACCACCCTGATTGCAAGGTTTCCAAATGAGGTGTTGACCTCTCTCCTCTCCCCAGTGAGTTTTCTCTGGAGCCAGCCCAAAGCGATCTGCAGGGTCACGGAGCCACGCCCACCAATTTCCTTTCCGTTGGAAATGATTTTAGAATTCTAGTCTCTCAGAGGTTAAAACTTAAAACGTCCAGTCTTAACTACTCCTTGTAAACTTCAAATCAAAGCAGTATCTTGGAGAGAGTCCTTCCCTGCGATATTCACACCACTGCACTGTTAACTCTTTCAAATTTCACCACATGGCCTGCTCTCCTACTCAGTAGGGTTGATTTAAATTGCATTTCTGTGGGTCTTTCATCAGACACAATAATTTTGAAGATTTTTTCTTCATTTTATACAGTTCTATCAAAAGAACACTGCAAAGAAAATTGTTGATTGAAAGTACAGAGATAGGTAGTTAATACTAACAAATAGTTCATTTGATAGAACAAACAAAAACAACAATAAAGATAGTTACAAAAGCTCTATTAGGTGCCGCTCCCTGTCTGCTGCTTCTTTTTCCAGACTGACTTGTGTAGCAAACATCCTGATGTTTAAAACTATTTTGTCATGGAAAATCTGTCTCCTGGGTGGGACTGGGGGGAGGGCGTCCCATTTTTCTTTTTACAGTTATAATTCAAAACAGAGTGTTAAACAATACAACAGACTCCTTGTGCTTTGCAAATAGCTTGAATAATGAATTATAAGACAGAAATATGAATTTGAAAGTAAAAACTTAGCAGACACCCTTTTTCTGCCCTCAGATGAATAATATTTTAAGGTCAAAATATTGTGTTTTGCAAGATCAGTGGTCAGCAATACTCAGTGATCTGAAAATTTTCAAGTGAAATAAGTCATCTAGAAAACGGAGCTTTTCTTTGTCGGTCTTCTAACATTACTATAGCATTTAAAGACTACTGAGGAATAATTTTCCTTTCCATAAGTGAAAAGAGTCAACATAGTGAGGGTAATACAAGTTCATTCACTTTCTCCCTTTTCTGTGTTGACTACAAGGAGAGTTAATACAAGTAGGTGAAATTCATACGTTACGTTGTACATGATTGAGACCAAAATAAAATTTGATCATTTTTCTAATAGGTCTTGTCTCTCCAGCAATTACCACTTTTTCCTACTCTCTTCCCCTTTCTGCCAAAGCTACAGATTTTGAAGCCTTACTGTTACTTTGTGGACTACAGAAAATTATATTTTAAAACTGAGTGAAAATTTCAATGTTTTTAACATTTGAAGTTGACTTAAAGGCAGAAATTATTAAGTGACAAGAGAATCAAGAGTCATGGCTCTGACTCAGTGATTCAAAGTAGTTACTTATCCCAGCTCTCTGGGAGGCTAAGGCAGGAAGATCACAAATTTGGACTAGCAACTTGGAGACTTAGCAAGGGGCAAGGCTCTGTGTCAAAATAAAACTTTTTTTTAAAAAGAAAAAGGAGCTAAAGTTGTGGCTCGGAGAAAAGGCCCCGAGTTCAACCCCCAAACAAACAAAAATATAAGCATTCACTCAAGTAGAAGCAGGGACATCTCTGGATTACAGCTGTGTCCTAGGAAATCTGCTATGTCACAGCAGAGCACAGCCCACCCACCCATATGTGGTGGAGACACTGTAGCACAGAGGCCACCACACCGGCACTTCTACAGGAGAGTAGGTGTCTGCGTGCACACCCATACTTGTCCTCACTAGCCACCATGGTGCTTTTTAGATGTATGACTTTTGAACCATATGGGCTCATGACTCAATCGCTCAGAGCAATATCAACATCTGAAAATGATTATTTCTGTGTCTCAGCACAACCCTGCAATGCTGAGACACAATATTTGGCCTAAGCTATAGCACCAGGGCCATGCCGAGGTCGTCTTCACATTACATACAGCTGGCGTCTTAAAGGCAGGGACCACCATATGGCCCAAGCCTGGTGGTTAACAGGAGAAGCTGGCCACACTGGAGAGATAAGGAAAGAGTAGGGGGGCGAACACCTGCACACATTTAGGGCTCCTTGACAGAGAAACAACAGTAACTAGGCGAACTCTGGAGAAATTGCAACCAATTCTTCCTAGCCACAATGTATCAATGAATAAAAGGATTGGCTGGGTATGCTGGTGCATGTCTATTATCCAGCACTCTAGGCTGAGGCAGGAGGATTGCAAGTTGGTGACTAGCCAGGGATACTTGGCAAGACCCTGTCTTAATATCAAAAATAAAAATGAGGGCTGGAAGAGTAGTGCAGTGATAAGACTGCCTAGCACATGCAAGGCCCTGAATTTGATTCCACATCACACATAAGCCATGCATGGTGGCACATGCCTATAATCCCAGAACTCAAGAGGCTGAAGCAGGAAGATTGGAAGATCGCCATGAGTTTACAGCCAGACTGAGGTACATAGTGAGTTCAGAACCAGCCTGGGACTACAGAGCAAGACCCTGTCTCAAAAAATGAAATAAAAATTTAGAAATTAAAAATGAGCTAGGGATATAGCTCAGTGTAAAAGCCCTGGGCTTGATCTCTAGCACCACAGAAGAAAGAAAGAGAGAAAGAGAGAGAGAGAGAGATAGAGAGAGAGAGAGAGAGA